>VMTU01000378.1:0-114311 GCA_016759055.1 Paramecium bursaria
TCAGTTCTTTATCAGTGAGTGACATAATATCCCTTTAAAAAATAATATATTATTTATTTATAAAAGTCACTCTTATATTAATTAATCTTTTCTTTATTAAAGAAATGAACCTGATATTAGAATCATCACTTAGGGTGACCGTATGAGGTCAATCAACTAAAAGTAATACAACTCCTCCTAGACTAGATCCTTTTCAACTCGAGCAATCGTTATCGCCTCGCATAACACAATCAGATCCTCAGGATTAGGCATATCCAATAGATGGATAAGTTCAATTCTTCCACTAACTACTCCTCTAGCTAGTTTGCCTGCAACATACACTATTGTGATATAGAATCCCATTATGGAATAGCCTAAAAGAGCGCTTGAGTATTTATCACTAACAACTAAGAATTGCATTCCTTCCTACCCTGATTCTATATACCAAGTATTATCTATTAGTGTTAAGTTCACAGGTTTCCCTGTATCATTTAAAATCTAAATCTCCTTATTTTAATCTATCCTCAAATATTTGGGATAAAAGTTATTTAATTTTATCTTAGTGTTGTTGCTTAATTATTTGACTTAAAGTTCTTAACTCTCATTTAATTTATAATTTATCAATAACTTTTCTTCAGTCCAATTAGTGTGATATCTATTGAAGCTTATTAAGACTTCTAGACTCATATTCCCTTCTTAATTCATGAGCATCTTCCTTCCCTTATTACTTATTTTCCACTCATAATCACTGTAATTATTAAATTTAACTATTTGCATTGAATCTTGATCATACTTCTTAAGAAACTTAAAAGTTGAGGTTAGATTTTTATATTAAACATCTGTTAATTTATAGATGAATGGTTTCTCTTCATTTATAAATAATTCAGTATAACCCCACTAGGATCCTCTAAGCCCTAATTTTACTGAAGCCCCAATCAGATCATCATTTAAAAATGTAGGATTCAGGGGTGAATAGAGAAATAAAGGACCTACTAGTAATCCAAGTAGAAGTATAATGCAACAAAATCCCAAGAAACACTTATTATAAAATGGAATAGTTGAGCCAACTTTCTTGTTCTTGAGATAGTATGCATTGCACCTAGCCTAAAATAGAAGGGCGTGTATTTCCTCTAATTTAATCCATTGAAATAATGTGAGTGATGTTGCAGAGAAGGCCCAGTCACACAAAGTCTTGAGCTCGAACAAAAAAGGCACTGCTTTGTAGATATTAAAAATCACCAAGTGATGAGCTTTATAGCCTTACATGAGAGTATTTTACATCTAAATAATTCAATATAAATACCCTCATATCATTTATTCCATATTTAATTTGCATAGCAGAGAAAAAAAAGTATAAGCAAAATAAAATATAAAATAATCTTAAGAAGTTGCTATCCTACTTGGTTGATGATTAGTTTATTATTAAGATAAAATTAACGCCAAGGAATATTAATAGAACTATTTAGAAGTAATATTTATGTCTCATACTAGTTTATTCCACTTCAGGGGTTGTGTTTTCCTTTCTCTTGCCTCCATGAAAGAAAACATCCAATAATTCCTCACCTTATCGTTTTTATTGTACTAATACTCTATCAACAAGGATGCAAATAATCCAAAATACTAAAGCAATCACCATATTTCCTGATAGTAGATTGTTTTTAAAGTTTTCCAGTATTGAAATCGATTCAGACGATATAACCTGTTCATAAAAAAAGAAGATGAAAATCAAAACCATTAACTAACATGCTGCAACAAATGGATAGATATCCTTTCCTGGCTTCATATTACTAAAAGCATTATAGAAGAAATTCTTCCTCTATATTTACACCTCATCAAAGTGTTCAAAAAATTCTTTTTCTAACAATTAGAGGACTTAGTAAATTTAGCTTATCATATTTTGCGCCCTATTCAACCTATGATCCAGCATTTATTCTTAATCTTAACTTTTGGATCGCTGTCTGATAATTTTCTATGATCCATTTAATAAAAATCTCAGTATCCCTTATACTATATTTTCATGTTCAGTAATTACATGATTGAATAATCCTATATTTTTCATTATATTGATTTATATTAGAATTGCTAACAATATTGCCCATTATTCAATTGGATATAGGGAACCAAATACTAATCCTACCATGCTTTAAAACTTTAATTAGTCAAACATATCAACAAACAAACTTAATATCGATAATAATGAAATGTATAAAAAGGAAACTATCCATAAATACTTAGAAGGTTGCTATTCCTCTATAACCCCATAAGCAAATACACCAATAGGCAAGATCATTGACAAAATACCCTAAATAATTTATTTTTAATATTACATGATTATAGAAATAATAGTGTATCATAATATAAAAACAGAAGAAGTGCCAATAAGTCAATAGAAATTGAACTAAAACTATTATAACTCTCTTTGTTGACAAATTTTCCAAATTATTAGGTTCTTATTTAAATTGCAATATTCTTTTATTGTCATCTATAATATCCAATTTACTGAATTAAATGATGTCAAGATTATCATTGTAAACTTGTTAGAGGTAGAGATCTTTCTAAAAATCAACATTCAACTTAGATTATATGTCAGTAGCCACTATTTCCAAATACTATAAAATATTTTTATAATGTTGAAAATCGATATCCTTGATATCTGATTCATCTAGCTAGAGAATCCTCATATTTTGATATACGATATTCTGAAATATGGTTTTAGTTGGTTGAAAGAAATATCTATTTCTATGATCATCGATCCACCGAAATATTTAAATCTTAAATGAATATTCCTTTTCTCTTCTTATTTGGATCCTACTCTAAATTAAGTTATTGTGAATGTCCATCATTTGAGATATTGCATCTATTTTCCTTCGAAGTTCCTTTCTAACCTTATATCTGTTGATAAGTTTTTATAATTTTTTGTTGTTTGCTTCATAACTCATTGACAATCCTATCATCTTAGCCCTAACATCCATAATGTGAGTATATTGGACCATAACATCAAAATATTCCTTGCTTGTTATTAAGTCTCTTCCTATGGATAATAGATAAAACGTCCCTATTTCCCATAATTATTGTTTTTAATCTTTAACAGTTATATCAAATGAAAATTTGTAGATAAATTATGCCAAAAATATGATTATGATTGCATATTATTGAACAGCTATAAACAATTTTTGGAATTCTATTCTTTAACTTAATATTCTATTTTCTTAAAGTATCTCAGTATAATAGATATAACATATCGTCATTATGAACATGGTTAGATTCAAAAATTGTAATTCTAGCCTCTTTTAATCAATTTTCGAATAATACAACAAAACTAATACTTCAATAAATAAATTGGCATATACTATAGCTATTGTATAAGTCCTTTTGATTATTAGATATGCTTGAGATGATATCTAATTTTAATCCTGTAATTTATAGTTAAGATAGCAATTATCAATAAAAGTGATTATTTTTAATGAAAACACTTCTTGAAAGTAGTATATGACCCATACACCATAAATAATTATACAATTAAATAAAAACATTCTTTTACACTCTTCCCCTCCGTTAAGTTTAAGATATTCAATAAGTTATCTAGACTCTGATGTAAACCTCATAAAATCAAATCCATCTGGAGCTGTTATTGGAGAGGAATCCGCTGAGAGAGTAATCAAGTAACTAAAGTATTGAACCAATAGGATCATTATACTGACTACATTTATCATATTTTTATTCTTTCTTTGATGAATGAAAAATACTAAGGCAAATAATATAACATAAATCAAAGAAAATATCCCATCAGTAATTGCTGCAAAGAAAAATAGTATTAATAAATAAAGTTTTTATACTGAATGCAAAATACTTAACTTGATATTTATTAACAAAGATTAGTATTTATGTGTGTAATAATTATCTCTCAAATATTTTTATCTATCAATAAATTAGTTATTAGGTCTTATTATGAATGGTTTATTGTCTAACAATTAGTGATCCTATAGATATGATTGACATCTTGTGTCTATCACAACCATAATAATAGCACTTATGTATGGAAATGTGTATTTGAATAAAGATTCATCTTTATTTGAGTAAATTCCTATTGCAAACAGTATATCGGAATACTCTGGAAACATTTATGATAAAATGGTTAACAAATACAAAACCAAACTTACCTTAATTACCAATAACCATAATTCTTGTCTTTTTTTCCTTGATATATCATCGATGAATTTAATTATGTTCATAAACGTATTGACTAATGAGTAGTCTTCATAAGCAAATATCTTAGAATTATAAGATTTTGATTCTACTGATTTTATGAAGTTAAATCTCCATCGCATTATTTCTAATTATCAATATCATATTTACTTTCATTCAATCTCAAATCAATCTTGTTCTTCACCAATTATTCTCTAAACTATTATCTAGATTAGTAAATATATTAGAACAGGATCCCTAAATAAAATAACATGGAAAATGATAACTAATAGTAGACTGATAAGTAGATAGTCCAAAAATACAAAATAGTTGGAAATACCCTGCAAATACCTTTAGTGATTTATCTTATGTAGATACTATAATTATTAACAAAAATATATACTTAGATGTTAACTTAATTTCCTTTTCTTTAATTTCTAGTTCATAGCTTATCAAAGGTTCAGATAAATTTTTCATTTCTATATCTTATTTCTAAGCCATCTTTTTTTAGTTTCTCTCTAAATATGATAAGTAATCTTTTCCTAAATATCCTAGACATAAGGCCATGATATTAAATGCCAACCTACTAAATCCTAATATATATTTAGGATCATTATCTTACTGTAGCAAGAATATCATAGATACATATTCATTCTACAGAAATGAAAATTGATAAACATTTAACAATAACCTATTTATATTGATAATATTTACTTCATGAAATCAGATATATATCTGAATAAAGTAAAGAATCCCACCAAACTCAAATAAATATTCCAATATAATTTGATTTACACATTAGATTAACATCCATAAATATTATCTGTAATTGAGATATATAACGCTTTAAAGATTGCTACATACTCAAGGAAATCAAATGCGTTTAAACTCCATAATCCTAAAATTATGACTATAAGCATGTAGCATATCCATAATATTAGTTTTCTATATATCACTAATAGAATCTATCTCAATTTATTAAGTGTTTCAAATTTACCACTTAAGAATTACTGTTAAATTTATAAATAATAATTACATTCTTGAAATCGTCATATATTTTGCTCTTATACGTTTCATATTATAAAACAACAAAGAAGTCTAATATCCAATATAAGTAATAAACAAATTATGATTTATTTAAACCTAACAATTCATAGAGCTTTATCTTCCATAAATTTTATTCATCATCTAAATAGTATATATAATTCAATATTATAATAATGTTTGTTAGAATTACCACTTTAATCCAATGTCTATTTCTATAAGAAATTTCTTATTATTGATGACCCTCATGTTTTACAATGAATAAAATTGTAATTATCAAAAGAAATGTATTTATCAGATTGACTTTTTGTGAACTTATGCAAAACAACAATATTAAAGATAATGTATAACTGTTTCTTAATACAGTGGCCCATATTATGTAAATAAATGATTATTTAGGTTATCTTTATTATCCTTCATTAATTAGAATCTCTGAATAATAAATTAAATAGAATTGCCTTATTCCTGATAATGACAGTATGTTGATCCATAAAAATATCAATGTTTCGCTGTCACATAATCCTAACTATTAAAAATAACACAATTAATCATGAACAAGCAATCCCATAGATGCAAATAGCACTAGAAATGATCCTTGTACAACAATTTTGGCATCCCTGGTTATGGATGCAATAAAAATCCACACAATAATTGATATTGACATAAAATTTCTATAATATGTGACAATGACTATTTAGTATAATTGGAACAAAGCGACCATTATTCTAAACAAGGTTAATTTAAAATCTGAATTAGCTTCTTGAGGGATCGACTAAATAGATAAGAATCCTGATTAATTCCGATCATCAAAACTAACTGTCATACTTTTCCTCTTAAGAGTGGCCATTACAGTTAATATATCTTTTTCGATTTACGAGTTTTGAGATATCTCTCTTTCAAAATATTCTATTGAACTCAACATGTCCGTTATGAAGCTAAACCAAAGGGTCAATGCATATAGTATAAGTATAAATTAATCTTTTTCTGAAAAATTTGTAAAATATCCCTAATTTAATTCATATTAAGTGTTCATGTAATCAAATGTTAAAATTACAATAATCGTAATTTGCAATAGATTCATCAATAATGAATATATTCCTATTCTATAAAAACTATTGAGAATTAACAGTAGTATAATTGATGTTAGCATTAATTACGGTATTTCATTGGTGGAAATCATATTTAAACCAATAAGAATTATCAATACGAGTACCTTGAGTATAGGCAATATTTTAATTACGCACCATAAATATGATAAGGTCATCCAATTTATATTTGAATAGCGCTAGAAATTCTTCGATAAATAGGGGAAGCAGGCAAAAAAGAAGAATATGTTGTATAGCAACCTTTAGGTGATTTCGGGTTTAGGGTAGTTATAATAAACTGATGCTCCAAGCATATAAATATTCACCAAAAACATAGATCCTAATTTATATTTTAAATTTCTCTTCGTCTTATATGCCTCATCAACCAATTTTATTTTATCCCTCAAACTAACTACTCTAAATAACGTGAATGAAATACTTGCAGACATTAATTAGTTTTTCAATCGCGTGATTAATTCTGACAAAATTAGTCTCAAAACTAAATTTAAGCATCAATAGTGACTCAATTAAAAATACAATCGGCAACCTAAAGTGCACGCAATAACCTATTAGAATGATTCCAGATCCGCCAAGGATGAGCTTATTATAAAACATTAATTAATATGAATATAAGAACTATAAATAATCAATATGCAATAAAAAAGAAACTCTCTCAAGGGTCATATGGTGTGGTTTTTGAGGGAGAAGATCTCCTTAATAAGCTTCCAGTTGCGATCAAAATAGAAAAAAAAGAAAAATCATCAACGTTGGATCGTGAGATACATCTCCTAACCCGTTTATAGGGAACTCAGGGCGTACCAAAAATGTATTGGAGTGGCATAGATAATGGTTGCAATGTGATTGTACTATAACTGCTGCATAAAGATTTAGGTGCATATTTAAAAGAGTATCGAAAATTTTCCCTAAAAACAGTCTTACTTATCGCAGATTAGCTTCTACACATCATAAGGCGAATCCATAATAAATCTATAGTTCACAGGGATTTAAAGCCTGAAAATATAATGGTTTGTCAAAGAGCCATATATATAGTAGATTATGGTATAAGTAAACTGTACAGGGATACAAATTTAAAACACATGTAATTGAATATATTTATATTAGGCCATTCAAAGAGGGCAGACCATTTGTGGGTACAACAAGATACGCTTCCATCGCAGCTCATAAGGGTCAAGAATTAGGAAGGAAAGATGACATCGAAGGCTTATTGTACGTTCTTCTATTGCTCTACAAAGGGTAATACTATCGTCTTATATAGATTTTAAGGGTTCTACCATGGTAGAATATGCAAGGTGCCTCAAATAAAGAGAGATAAAAAATAGTCGGTGATAAAAAATACAAAATAACCCCTTATGAATTATTTGCAGACTGTCCCATAGAATTTGCGAAAGCTCTTGAATATATAAGAAGTTTGCAATTTAACAGCGATCCTGATTATGATTACATAATACTGATGTTTAGAAAACTAGCATAAAATAATGGGATCCAATATGATGATCAATTTGACTGGACTCCTCATAATGACAGCATCCCTTAAACTAGTTCAATAAGCGAGAGATAAGCAATTTAATTAAAAAGGTAAAAACTAATTTTATTAATACTGTAGCACTTCTGTTTAAGTTCCAACATCTCATAATGAAGAGCAGTTCAAATTAAAGCAGTCATTATTAAGTTTGCCAAGTGTTTCAAATTTATAGCACAGGGATACAATAATTAGCAATTCTGTCAGAAACTCATATATATTATCTTAAAACTAAATATAGGAGGAAGACATAAAAACTGAGGACTATGCATTCGATGATGAGGAGGATATTAGTGATACACTTTGGTTTAAGTATATTAGTTTGAAAGAGAAACAAATGTCAACGTATAATTATAATCTAATTTTAGAATCTGTCTCAATTTGTTAAAAAATAAATGATTTTTACTTTTTGTATTTTAGTTTTAATATTAAATTATTATATTGATATATTTTTCAATAATGCTGATCGAATGCTATAATAATTAGTCTAGTAAATAAACGAATTCTAACAACATTCATAAAATAGCTCAAAAAATATAAAAAAAATTAATATAAATATCTTATTATTTAAATAATAAAAAAATAAAAATTACTTTTGTATATAAAGTTATAATGGGAGGTAATTGTTAAAGATCTTAACCAAGAGTGTTAATTAATGAAGATAAAAATTTGAATAAACAAATCAGTGAGTTAGTCATATTTGGTCCTGGGAGATCTTCATTTTTACTCCCGTTTAAATATGACCCTAAGGAATAGGATGATTATATGAAGGGTCCAGGAAGATAGACTTACTGTGAACAATTCAATATTAAATTTAATAGGAAATTGGACGAATAAGAAATTGACTTTACCAGTTTAACATTCATATTAGATCAGGTGGATTTAGAGACATAGAACAAGTCTAGCAATGATGGCTTGAATTCTACTAAGGAAATACTTAAAAACGGAAAAAAGAAATACAAAGGAATTTTGAAATCAAATGATTCCTCATTTACATCATCCAATAAATCCAAAAGGTCTGTTACATTCAACCCTCTCAAAATCACTCGATCATACCAAAAGAAGAGCCTGAAGGCATTAATTTTATGATGAAATTTTATATTAATTTATGTCTTATACTTTCATAACTCTCGATTAAAGAAAAGTGGAGTAAAATGAGGATGAATTACAGTCTCTATATATTTAGGAGTCCCTACCTTATAAGAAATAAATATAGCAGTGGAAAACTATAGCCTATAACAATTATGAGAGAAAACTGTATTCAAAACCATAAGAGCAGTAGATTAGTATCGATGAGGATTATTCTAAATTATATGAATAATGCAATGTTAAATTTTAATATTTAGATACTACTAAGGCAGATAAATATATATAGAAATATAGATAGAAGATATTCAACGATAAACCATAAAGGAAGTTATCTGATCAATTTAACACAATAAATTTTTCATAATAACCAACAACAAGAAATTCAGAGAGAACGAGAAGCACTAGATGTCATCAAACAAATAGATCGTTCTTCATTAAGGGAAAAACATTTTATGTGAAGTTAGATTACTCTGATGTATTTGAAAATTTAAGAAGTAAATTGAAAACCTAATAATAAGAACGAGAATAGAGAAAAAATACATCATAACGCACTTAGAGAACCCAATATCCAAAAAGATCCTCTGAGAGAAAAAAGTCATAAGGTCCCATCAATCCAATTAAGAGAGTTATAAATTAATGCAACAATTTTCTGAAGAATAAATAAAATTTAGACTAGTACACAATCGATAATCATGACTTCCCCGTTATGTTCATGATCAAGGATGAAGTATAACTTAACTTTGAGCCTGAGAGATAGCTTCGGATTAAACTTAAAAATAATGAGTTTTTGGAAGAAAACTAAAAGAAAATGGACTCCTACAGATAAGTCTTATAGAAGAAAAAATTAACGCCGATGTTTAATATAGAGGCATGAATCATTGTGAATATTTTTTTAAGTTTTCAATCAACTTTTATCTATTTTTTATTTCTTGCTCTATATCTATTGATTCCACAGTTGATAAGTAAATTTATTCATAGCTTCTCAGCTAATTTAGAAAGCCATCATTAGGTTTTATTTAGTTTCTCAAACATTTGACAATCTGATATGATTTATCTAATGACCATTAAAAATGCTCCATTAAATATGCAATTACAACTGAAGCAGATCGTGATATTCCAGCATAACAGTGTACCATTACATTAGTTATTTTTCTCTTTTCATCAATGTATTTACAACATTCTGGTAAATGTTTGATAAGATTTTAATCTTAACTATCTGGTAAATCTATTACCATGTGTGTCACAAAATTGGGTACTATTATTTAAGGTTCATCCAACAGTGTTAGTATTGCTCCAATATTTAGTCGTTAAAGTAAATATATATCCTGAGCAGAATCTATATCTGCTAAATATAATCCACCATATGATTGATTGTATTTAGTAATAGGTTCAATAATGACATTCCATTTAGACAGGTAGGTTAAATCAGACATTAAAAACAAAAAAAAGAAAATATTGTGAATAAATAAAAATATATAATCAGTAAAAGGCAATTCCGCATGATTTTAATTCAGAAGACCGTGCGTGATATTACATCATATTTTTTAATTTAATTATTATCAGTGTAACTATGACATACATTCATATTGTTTATTATGTGTGTATAAATGATCATCATTAATTACTTAATAAATTATCATATATCATTAAATAGTCATTTTAAATAGTATATTATGGGTTTGCTCTACTTAATGTTGGGAATCCTGAACCAAACACATATGTGTTATCAAACTATCTAGCAATCACAGAATCAAAAAATAAATTCCCCAATTACTGTTTCTGAAGTAAATTAATCCCTGTCACGAATGTTTTGTTCTAATATCTTGGAGTTCCTGACTTTATAATAATCTAATCATCAGCAAACATCAATGTCAAATTTAGAGTCAACGTAAAATTGATCTAAACCATAGGATTAGAAAATGCGTCCATCGGATTGTAAATTGAGCATAAGTAGGGTATATTTGCAAAGAAGTTTTAGGTTTGATTGAATACTAATTGTGGATTACTTGCCTCACAATACCCATACATAGTAGTTTGTATTGGGTATTATCCAGTTAATCCCTTGATGACATATTAGAAGCTTCCAACAATAAATTAAACCTCTGCAGTCTTGAATTGCTGATCTAAAATAGCATTGAAATATCCTTTAGACTAAATAATTATAAAATAATATTACATATGCATAGTTGAAGATTGATTAAATTGAACTTAATGAATATATTTCTAATTAATAATAATTTGTAGGAATCTAGGCTGTAACCTCAGTACAATTGTTGTTTTCAAATCCTTCAACGAAAAATAATCTTGATATATTCAAGCCATTGGAATATGATCCAGATTAAATTGTTATATTTAATGGTATCGTAACAGTTTATCCACTCACATTTTTATAGACATAATCAAATATGGAGGGTGATGTTGCGAATTCTAATGTTAATTCATTATAGTATTATCCAATAGAAACAGGTAATTATTAGTTTAATAAATTAGATACATTAGTGTATGTTGTAGAATATTATTACAATCCGATTTAGCTTATTTATTAAGGTTATGCATATTGAATGATCCCTTATTGCTACCAACCTTCATCATAAAACATAATTATAGTCACTTGACTATTATATATTAATGCTTGTCCTTATAAATAATTTCCTTAATAATTCTCTAAAAACGTGACAATATAACTAACATCATAAACAACGGTATAAGTAATGTCCCCATTCTATGTAATATTGTATTTTAAAGTCTTTGGGTTAACTATAATATTTTCAATTGAAGTGTTTCCCTTGATGATATTTAAAAATCATACATTAATATTAGGTAATTGAAATTAAATATTCAGCTATTGTTGAATATCCTTCATGGGAAGGTATGAAGCATAACTAGTTATATTGGCAAGGTACTGTATTGTGTCACAAGCGTTCGCTAAATATAATAAGAATATAATCATATTTAATTTATTATTTTATTTTAAAATATACACTTGTTATGCGCAAGAAAGGATAATATGAAGCATTGCCTGAATAATTTTATTCAGTATATACTTTGGTCAATTTAGAAACTGTAAATACATCAAGCATCTTATTTTTATTATCACCAATTGGAACTTTACTTTTATTGAAAGTAATATTTTAAATTATCATAGGTCATGCAATTTAGTCTTGTAATAATATTTGTTAGCACCATATTACATATATCTTCATTAGCATTAATCTATGCTGGAAGTATTGTAGATGAAATACTTCGACATGATAAAGTACTTAATATTTTTAATTATAGGGATCACCAGAGATGTAAAAGATTGCAGATTCAATAACAGAAGGCAGTGAAGGGTATTTTAAAGCTTAATATGGAACAATCAAAAACATGAGTGTTATATTTGCCATACTTATATTCCTCCTCTATTGGTATAAGGGTGATAATGAGGACATTAGTGGATTATCATTAGGATTATTTGAAGCATTCACATTTTTATTCGGTGCCTTCTGCAGTGGCTTTGCAGGCTATGCTGGTATGTGGGTAAGCATTAGAGCAAATAGTCGAGTTGCAAGTGCAGCAAGACGTTGCTATAATCAATCAATACAAATAGCATTCAGAGGAGGCTATTTTGCAGCAGTCATCAACATTGCACTTGCAATATTTGGAATATCATTCCTTTTCATCTCACTTTATACATATTATTATTTTACAACCAATAATGCATCCAAGCAGATTGATAAAATTCCCCTTCATTTGATCGGTTATGGTTTTGGAGCTTCATTTGTGGCTATGTTTGCACAACTAGGTGGTGGAATATTCACAAAAGCAGCTGACGTTGGGGCAGACTTAATAGGGAAGATTGAGGCTGGTATTCCTGAAGACGATCACAGAAATCCAGCAGTCATAGCTGATTTAGTAGGCGATAATGTTGGAGACTGTGCAGGATAATCAGCTGATTTATTTGAATCAATCACAGCTGAAATTCTCAGTGCCATGATTTTAGGTGCAACTTTAACTAGCGAGGCTTAGCTTGATATGGAATATAGAGTTTCATTCATGTTTTTCCCGCTTGTAGTTCATTGTTTGGATATTTTCAGTTCGACAATTGGTATGCTTTTCGTAAGGACCACCCCAGGGTTACCAGGATATGATAATCTCTACTTGGAGGACCCATTAACCATAATGAAAAGAGGATACAGAATATCCATGATAATCGGATTGTTTGGTTTCTTCTTCATTTGCCATCAATTCTTGAATCCACCCAAATTTCCTGAATGCTGGATGATGTTTGGTTTATGTGGTGTAATTGGCATGATAGTTGCATATCTATTCATCGAAGTTACACAATACTACACAGATTATAAATATGGGCCAGTTTAATCGATTGCTCAAGCGAGTAGAACAGGACATGCAACCAATATAATTGCAGGTTTAAGTGTTGGAATGGAATCAACAGGATTACCCATACTTATCATAAGTGCCGGAGTTTTGAGTGCCTTCTATTTAGGAGAGTCCAGTGGTATCAAAAAAGGTAACATCCCTATTGGAGGCTTATTTGGTACAGCAATAGCAACTATGGGTATGTTTTGTACTGGAGTCTACATATTAAGTATGAGTGGATTCGGACCAATAGCAGATAATGCAGGTGGAATTGCTGAGATGAGTGGATAACCTGAAGAGGTTAGATAGATAACAGATAGATTGGATGCTGTTGGAAATGTTACAAAGGCTAATGCTAAAGGATATTCAGTTGGATCAGCATCTTTAGCTTCATTCTTACTATTTAGAGCATTCATTGATGAAATCAATTTCCTCCACCCTAAAAAACCAATAACATCAATCGATATAACTTAACCAGAAGTCTATATATCAGGATTAATTGGAGCATGCACAGTCTTTGTGTTCTCTAGTTGGGCTTTGAGAGCAGTTGGTAATGCTGCTTAAGATGTAATCAAGGAGGTTAGAAGACAATTCAAGGAAAAACCTGAGATATTAGAAGGAACAGCTTTGCCAAATTACAGATTGTGCACAGAGATTGTTGCTAAGGCAGGCTTAAGAGAGATGGTAAAAATTTTATATTAAATTAGATTAAACCTGGCCTATTATCTGTATTGACTCCTATAGTATTGGGTATAGTGTTAAGATTCATAGGCATGGTTAAGAATGATGATTTACTAGCAGCAAGAGGTATTTTATTCTCATAATTTAAGGAATTTGTGCATTTTTAATGTTTTCTACTTGTGTTGGAATCCTCTAAGCATTATTCCTTAATAATGCAGGAGGTGCCTGGGATAATGCTAAGAAATATGTTGAAACTGGCGCTTTGGATGGCAAGGGGAGTGAAACACACAAGGCTGCAGTGACTGGAGTATTATTTTTAAATTATCATAGGATACTGTTGGAGATCCATGTAAAGATACGGCCGGCCCATCAATTCATATATTAATGAAATTATACTCAACAATAACAATAGTGATGGCTCCATTATTTGTGGATTGATTTATATATATATTCAAAAAGTCTCAAATTATGGTAAATACGTTATTTTCGATTTGGCAAATCTTACTGACAATTTAGGATTTGCTTTGAGTTTCATAATGTTTACTGAAGTTACCACACAAATCTGCAATTTATAAATAAATATACCTTAATTAATTCCTTTGCTTCGTCTAATGTTTGTTAAGAGAGATGTTTTATCTCTTTAAGTTATTGAAAGGCTTGTTGTGCTTCAACCAATTATGTCCTAACATAATCTAATTATTCTATCCAATTTCTATCAGACATAACTGTTTGAACAAATTCGTCATATTTCATCCATTTTATGAAAAAACAGTTTTCAAATATTTTTAATCTATTACTATATCTGAATTCCATTGATGGGGGAGATCTAATGTGTTCATATTACAATAAGTTATAAGCTAGCCTTGAATAGCCCTAAATATAAATGACAATTATACATTTAATAAAGATTATAACCCTTTATAATAGGATTATTCAAAATATATCTGATCAGCTATTGGGGTTACCTAGATTTTCTTTGAAGCTCTAATTAAATCTTATGTCTATGCAGGAGTCAGTTGATGAATGTAATTGTTTCTATTCTTTACTAAAATTGAAATGAAATATTCATAGTAAAAGAATATGAAACTATAATCAGTTTCATTATAAAGTTCTAGTTCAAAACCTAGTTATGTTTACTGTATCATAACCTGTAAGGCAATCTCATATCCAAAAACAGTTAGTGGGCTTTTATTTTTAAATAAATCCTAATCTAACTTTTGTGATAAATGTATCAGAATTGAAATATGTCTATAAAATTTAGAAATATCCCTCTACTATCGAAACTTTCCTCTTAATTACTTTGTTACATATTCATAAGTTATGGAAACCAAATAATCTATGTAATCCTTATGATCTGGATCATCCAATTGATCAAAATTCTAATTTGGATATAACTATCCGATACTTTTCAATATGATCTTAGTCCAAGGAGTTTGATTGAAATACAAGAATTAATCAAATTTAAATATGCTGCTCTCTAAATAGGCTCTTATTAATATGTTTTTGGGATAATTATGTACAACATGATTTGTTTACTTATAAATGTCAAAAAATATTCTCTATTTAGATAAATCTAATAATTATTCAAGTTAATTAAGCATCTATTCAAAAAAATAGTATGTATCTATAGTCTTAGGTACTTTTCTCATACTAATTACAGCTTGAATGTGTTTGTACATTGATTCACTTAAATAGTTACTCATATCAACTCCCATGTTTTATGATTCTTATACAGATTCTAGTCTCTTTCTAATAAACCCTATCAACTCATCTATTTATTTTGAACTTTCCACACTAAATGGTTGAGATAAAACGTTAATTAACTACACAAAACCCTTAAGTATCTTAGCTCTTGATGATAATGCCTCTTCAATCGTACCCTATTTACCTTTTTTAACCTTTTATTATAATTCTGAATCTATTTATGTCAATGATTAAATCAATTCATTATAAGGTACTATATTAATACATATGTTATACATCTATTTGATCTAAAGCTAAAAATGGAGGGATTATAATCTTCCTCCTTCAGAAATGGTGCTTCTCTAACAATTTTATATATCTATGCCCCGCTTGTATTCAAAGATTAATATAATCCCTAAATCAACCTGTGAGACCAAAATTATTCTGAATATTAAGGTATTAGCATGTAAACAGTCTAAGCCAATGCATGTCCATTCAACCAAAGCATCCATTTTTGCATCGTCAAATCAAACAATCCAATCACTTCTTGATTTGAAAATTGTGTTTTTATTTTTCCCTCCTTCAAGAGTATTTCAGGATGGTCAGCATCTTTCAATCCCATTTTGGTATCAATTTTTTTATCAAACAGTTCGTTTGCTGACATTGCGTCCATAAGAGTGAATCCCTCCGCTAATAATATGTCTCCCTCCTTAAGTACAAGCTGGTCCTTAATATCCATAATTTAAATTATTTATTTTTATTTTTGTTTTAGTTTAGATCATTCTAATGAGTAAAAGAAAACCATAATATGATATTGATGATGATAAGGACGATTATTGTTTACCTCAAGTGGGTAAAATCGACACTCAAGAAGAGATAGCATAAAGGCGGTACAAAATTTAACTCATAGCATAGAATAATTAAAATTTCTGGTCCTAAGCAAACAAATGAAACATAGGCAAGAATTAAAACTGACTTTCCTAAACCTGTATTTGCTAGAGCATAATCGATAGAGACTAAAGAATTGATATAAAAAAAACTAAATGAGGAATTGCCCTCAGTCGAGCTAGTAATTTAAAATAATGATTAGAAAAAAAGAAAAGTGCTCCATAATCTTATGGCTTAGATAAGCTCAAGGAAAGAATGTTAAAGAGTCCCCCTAAAGAAACACCCTTCTCAAGCAGATCTAAAATTACAGAGGGAAGGAGAATATTTACATCAGATCCAGAGAACAACAATGTGAATTTCGAAAAGATTCTCATCTTTAAAGTATTTTATTTAATTTCAATTGAGGCGCGTTTAGATAGTGTGACTATTGATGATAATATCATAAAGAATGCCTCAATGACAATCTACTAAATAGGCCAATAGCAATTTCTGACATCAATCTAAATTGAGGAGGAATACAAAATTAGGGATCAAATTATTTTGAAGAAAGAATCAAAAGATGAGGAATTATATCGAGTAAACTTGAATCTCAAATAAAAGGAAGGTTAGGATGGATAGATCATAGTCATATAGTTTTCTAGTTAGGAAGACTTTAACTAATTTGATAATTTATAATTGTGATTATAATATTAATGTTTAAATAGCCCAGGTTTTTTGCTTCCAGACTTATCATTTAGGAATTTCAATCAAAATACAATATTCTCAAGCCAGGCTTGAAGATTTTAGAATTGGGATGTGGCAAAGTATTTTCTTATCTTCATTCTTAGTATGAATGGACTGAATATATGATAAAGAAAGTAGAATCAACAAATGAGTAAATAAGGGTCTTTGCCCTTGATGAGATTCCAAACACAGAGATTGAAGGCTCTAAATTTATTAATGGAAATATATAGGAATAGAAAACATTGATGTAAATTCAAGAAGCACTTGATCTAAATCCAGTTGACATCGTATTAGCTATTAAATTAAGATAGTGTCTCAAATTGATTTTCCAAGCGATGAAGACCCAGACTAGGACAACCTCAAAATGATTCCAATTAATAGAACCGTATTAAAAATAGCTTCAAAGACATTGAAATAAGGAGGAGCAATATTAATGAAGGCATGCGATGGCTTACCAGAAGTGTTAAATAAAGTATAATTTATAAATAATAATCTAGAGATTCATTAAACTATTATTTTAGTAATTCTATGAAATAAAGCCTTCTGTTGGTAATTTACAGCCATTTCGACATTATTATTTAGGAGTGGGATTCAAAATGAGCCCTGATTATTCCATATATGAAAGCTTCATTAAAAAAATGCTAAATTAATAGGAACATTTGATTAAGGAGGAAGAAATACCACCATCATATTAAACTAAGGCAGAAAGGGATTTAGAAGTTTTTAGATTTCTACAATATGTTTCTGATAATCAAATCGCGTTAACTAAAGAATATGTTGAGTAGGCTAAAGAAAAATATCCAAATTTAAAGTGGGATACCTACAGATTTAATATAGTTTCAAAATTGAATGAAGAATAAGAGTTTAATATCTTAGAAGCATAATATGGTGGATAGTTGTCATTCACAAAAAGAAGAAACATGACAATAGAATAGTTAGAATAGGAATATTAGACATACGTAAAATAAATGTCACCAGATTAAAATATGGAGAATCAATTATTGGAGGATGATGAAATATTAGGATCAGCCTAATACAGATCTAAAGAGGATAAGATTGTGTAGGATTCCATGATACCAGATATTGAGAAAATGGATGATGTTGAAGTGACTGATGAGGAAATGAAGAAATTTGAATCATTTTCCACAGATATGGGAGGAAAATTCATAAAAGAATAGCATTCCGATAAAAAGTCAGGAAAAGAGATTCTTTAAGCCGAGATTGATAAGGGAACAATCACTAGAGAAGATTTAGAGGAATTCTATAATTTGAAACACGAAAAATTAAATGAAAAGATCGAATAAGATTTTTAGTTTTGTAATTTATATAAATATTCAAAGATGCCAATAGAAAGAGCGATAAGGAATTGAGCAGAATGACTAAAGAGCATAGAACTCCATATTATGAGTAAAAAAAGAAAATTAAAACAAGAAGATAATGAGATATATCAAAATATAATATTTACGCATTTCTTTTTCATCTTCTCTTGATTCTTTTTATCAATTTATGAGCCTTGTAAGATAAATTATATATTTGGATTCTATGTAGCTGCCTTTTCTATAGAATCCTTATCATTGTCTTTAAATGGATTCATAGCCAAATAAATGACTTGTAATTATGCATTCTTCTATATTCCAAATGCTTATAAAAGTATTAATAATAATTTTACATCCATCTGGCAGTGGAATTAAAGGCTCTAATTGGATTTCAGCAACTATATCCTTCTTCTTTGATTTTAATTATTCCTTTATTTGCTTATCTCTTTTTTCTTCCTGCTCTCTATATTAAGCTAACTTTTATTCAGATAACTTCTCTACTCCTATTTGTTCAAGCAGATGTTTTAGGTCATCCCAAGATGATATATCTATTTTACTCAATCCTAAGTATTGAATATTATTCTTAGTTGATAGTAATTATGAGAGTGAGTGAATTCCATGCTTCCCTAGAGGATTATCGCTTAAATCAATTCCACTGATATTTGGGAATTTACTATTTTCCAAAAAATCTCTTAACTTAGATGCTGTTATATTATTACCCCTAAGATAAAGTTAATTTAGAGTTTATGAATTTATAATGGGTAATATATTTGAGTACTCAATAAACAATTTTATAATCTTATTATCAGCAATTATTTTTTGTATGATATTCATCTCCTCCTATGAAAATGTTATATTATATATTTTTAAAACTGTAAGGTTGGGATATATTGGCCATAATACTTATAATATTTTAAGAGTATAAGTATCTAAAAGTGTATTCTAAAGGACTAAAAATTACATCATTTCTTAAGTATTTTTTATGCTATCTATAGATTATTCTCCCAATAAATTTTATTGACTTTATGCGCTTCTATTGAACCTTTATTAAAGTAATGGGTGAGGTGGTAATTTGAGATGCTATACAACACATTGATATCCATCAATAATATTGGTTTTTGGTATTGATTGAAAAAATGCTATATTCTATTGGAAGTATGCCTCCAATTCTTGAGAGTCATTTTAATGATATGACCAAATTGCTGGATCATTCACAATAAGTTTCGGTAGTTATATAACTATTTATTTTTAAGATTGTTTCATAGTGATAATATTTAACAAAAAAATTATATTTTAAATCATCTTCCTTATTTAAAGAACATGTTAGGAAATCCTTATCCTTGTTACTAGAATGCCTCGAATGGGAATCCTCCACCATTTCCACCCATAAAGAATGTCTACGCTCCACCATTTCCTCCTTATTGGAAGAATCCAGGAAATCCAGAGAATCCTGCACCACCTCCATTTTAACTAAAGAACATATTGAATATTTCTGAAGGATCTATTCCACCAGCCATATTAAAGTCAGCTCCTCCTGATTAATCATTTGGATCTATTCCCTAATCATACATTTATCTCTTCTATTTATCTGACAATACAGCATATGCTTCTGCAATATCTCTGAATTTTTCATTTGCAATTTTCTAAAATATTATTTTAATGATACCTTTTATTCTTCAGATTCCTTATTTTTATCAGGATGCCATTGAAGAGCCAACTTTCTGTATGCCTTCTTAATTTCAGCCTCACTAGCGCCTCTCTCAACTTCTAAAATCTTATAATAATCCTTCTTTTTGGCCTACTTAGATTTCCTTTAAGCATCCATAATTTTCTATCTCAAATTTTATGAAGAATCTAATTGCATAACCCTCTAATAATCCATTTATGCCCCTTCAAAATCTCCTTGCTCAGATCTAGAATCACCTCTCCTTAGATAGGGTTTAAAGTAGTTAGGATTCAATTCAATGGACTTATCAAAGTCCTAGATAGCTTCTGTATGCTTTTTGAGTTTTTAGTATGCCAATCCTCTGTTAGCATAAATGATTGAATTAAACTTACTATTAAGAGGATCAATAGTGAGTGCATTAGAGTATTGTTCAATTGCCTCATTCAACTTATCTTAATTTAAATAAGTATTTCCTTTCTCCTTCACTTCCTCCTATCTTTTAGCAATCTTTATGGCTTATATGCATTTCATATGATCTGGATCAAGCCTGATTCCCTCATTAAAATATTTTTTAGCCTTATCATTATTTGCTTAATAAAGTTCTGAAAGTCCAATCAAGTAATACACTTCTGGGTTGTTCCCATTAGAATTCTTGATTTCCTCAACTAACTTTTTTCCTTCCTCAGCTTTTCCAAGAATTATTAAACATTCACATAGAATGATCTTTGGGTTGATGGCATCTGGAATTTTTTCTATAACTTATTGAATATTGTAGTATGCCCTTTAATAATCAGCCTATTTAGAATAATTTCTTGCATTATCTAAGTATCTGATAAGATCCTTGATCGTATTGTTCTCATTGATATTTTGTTCGTTTTTCTCAAATCTTAACAAATTATCAGATGTCGCAAGAGCCTCATCCAATCTTCCCATATACATGAGAGCTAAGGCTTTTCTTCTTAGGTTCTTTGTGTTTTAAGGTTCATATCTCAAAGCATGGTCACAATCTTCTAAGCATTTTATGTACTTCTTAGTCTACAAATAGCATGCTGCTCTATTTCCATAATAGGTGGCCTCCTTAGGGCAGAGTTCTAACAAGTTTATAAATTTTTAAACTTACATATTGCTTTTGTATATTACTCAACTGCCTACATATACTACTACTTTTTGAAATATTCATTTCCTTAATTTTTTCTATCTTCAGCATCTTACTTTCTTTTGATATCTTCTTCAACTTCCATGTTTTAATTTTCTTTTAAGTTTTTATATTTATTATCTATATTTTTCGATTTTTTATCAATTTTTAAATAGTCTGTATAAAATTACCCTTCCAGAAATTTCTATCATAAAAATTTTATATTTTAATTCATTCATTAATAATCTGAAGAAATCTGGTTGCTGCATATCTATAATCGTTTATATCATTATAAATGGCTGCAGATATCCTAGACCAACATTGTCCTTGGAATTAATAAAACACAATATAACAAATATGTTGTTCAAATGTCTTTTATTATTTTTTATAATTTACCTTCTTTTATGCTGCAAGGAGCTTATTAAGATCATCTGTAGGAGCTCTTATACTAACCATAGTTGTTAGTAAAGATCTATCTTAGATTTGTAGCTCAGTACCCCAAATCTTAGCCATTAGATTTGCAGCATCCCAAGCTAAATCCTCACAGTATCTTATGACATTATCCAAACCAAATCTATTTATATATTCTATTCCTTTCCCAGCACATAAATAAGATGTCCGATCTTAAGTTCCTGTGTAATCAAATTCAGCCTCAATACCTTTACCATAAGAAGTTGATTAACAAACATGATGTATCTAAAAATAATTTTTTTAATATGAACCTTATTAATATATTATTAAGAAATATATAAAAAGCTGCATGATTGTGGTACATAACACCATTTATGTAGATTTGAGAAAAAGAAATCAGGATCCAAATCTTTAATATTTAGTTGACTGATTCCAATTGCATGTGCTGCATCTACTACACCAATAACATTATTCTGCCTTGCCATATCAATTAGCTCTTTGATTGGAAACTTAATTGCAGGTATTGATGAAATATAATCAAATATCACTAATTTAACTCCCCTTAGGTTGTCTATCATCTTTTACATAGAATACCTCTATAAACATTTAATATTCCTTCTTTTGAACTTAAATCATTTATTGAGAATTTGGCCTCTTTGATAACTATACCATACTACTAAGCCAACAATTTAATTGTCCCAACAATCATTTAATATGACAGATTATTAATTAGCACTACATCTCCTTAGACAATAACCTTCTCAGAAACTAGACTCTTTATCACAGAATTGAAGGCTTCAGTTGCACTTTAAACCAAAAATAATTGGTTTAAATTTGCATTAACAAATGCTGCAATTTACTTTCTTACCTCAAGCTACAATGGATCAACATCAAACCTAAACCATCTATCTGGATTTTGGTGTAATCTTGTCTATAAATCATTTTTATAAGCTATGATTTCTTTAGGTGTTAGTCCAAAACTTCCATGATTCACATTTGTGTATCCAGGCTCTATATCGAATTGATCTTTAATTTAATTTCCAAATAATGACATTAATAAATAATGATTTTAATACTTGTTTTATAATTCATACAAACATAGTGTATTTGCCTAAAGAAAATCTCAAATCCATATCAATTAAACTCGACAACATTTGAAATTTGGTTTACATATCAAAGATAAATCGAACTATCAAGAATTAAAATTTACAATGAACCATTTCTGACAATGTAATCACTAGAAAATCACACTGTGTACTTTAGTTACGAAAATAACTCTTTCACCTTTTACAATAATGAGTTTAATTATACTGAATAATTCTATATGCTACCTGGAAGTTATATTATAATAATAATAAATAATGTTTAGCCATCCATTGTTAAATTTGAGTATGAAGAAAAACAAATTAAATTCTTTGTTTGTGAAGCAGAAGATCACAGAATGGATGGTTTAGTTTAAACTATTGTATAATCAAAATATTTATTCTCATTATAATTGCAAGAAATCGATAATGATAATTTGCAAATAAAATTTTGGATTAAGCAAATTTATTAGCAAGACGGGTTAACATAAATCAGACTATATTCAGATTTTGGAGAATTTTTTAATTACAATTTCAAAGAAAATTATGTTAAATTATCATCGGAAGATTAGAAATATTTTATCTAGCATCTAGTTTATAATCATTGGTTTTTTTTTTATTTGAATTCCTACAGGATAAAGTTAGAAAAATTTGAGATAATGATGATAATTAAAAGTTTTTAGAAAGTAGAAAGTAGAAAATTCTAATTTTATGCAAATTATAGTTTTGAAAATTACTTAACACTAATTCATTAAAATTCAATTATCTCTCAATTTACGATTACATAAAAAGGAAAAATAGAAACTCAAACTAACATCTGTGAACCCGATTGTGAATACTGTATATTGGAAAAATGCCAAAAATGCAAAAATTCTAATAAATTAGAGTCGTCTTGTATGTGCTAACACAGAAATATGATCAGTGATGAAAATGGAAATTGCTAATGTAATATTTTATAACTATAAAGATCCTGCTAATTTCCTTGTATTATAGGAGTTCCAGAATGGAGGCGTTTCATGTTAACAATTTGGTTATTTTTACGATAATGTATTGAAAGAATGCATCCCTTGCTTCAATGATCGTGGGTTTCCAGATGCATATTGTTTATATCATGAAGATAAAATCAGACAAAAATCTTTGTCTATATTCTAATATAATTAGATCGACAAATTTAAATGTTAGTTGGGATGTTTTGAATGCTATTTAAAAAAAAAAGTGCTTCGATGTTTAATTTGTGATAACGGTTTAATTTTGCGAAATGGCAAGTGTATTTCATGTAACATACCAAATTGCGAGTATTGTGTAATATCTAGTAATAATTTCGTTTGTAAACTTTGTGAACAATTCTATTCACTAGTATCTATTAATCATTGTGTATATTCAAATATATATCAATTTGATCAAATTAAGCTGATGTTGCAAAACTAATATAAACAAAATTTAGTTGTAGATAATTGTGAAGTTAATTAAGATTAAATATGCCTATATTGTAAAGAGAATTATCTATTAGAATAAGGGTAATGCTAACTTTTTTCGTATCCTGTTTTAGACTATTACAACTCCTCATCATTTTATGCAGAAAAACCTTATTAGCATTTGATATTTTAGAAAAATAACATATCTCTAGGATAGATAGAGTTATTTAATAGAAAAAAAATATATTATGAAAAAACTATCAAAGATAGAATTTATTTCTCATAATAGACATCTAAAGAAAAATTTTAGCCAAATTACTATAATCTAGACTTGAAAAAGCTCTCATTTTGCTCTAAGTATGAGAATTGTTTTAATTTCATAACACTAAATATCTAGATGATTTTTAAGAAGAATAATCTTGTCTTGCTATTTTAGGAAAAAGTATATAGAAAATTAGATGATATTTTACTTTTTGTAGAACGATATGATGTGACTTTTTAATATATTGATGTTTACATCACCTCAAATGAAAAACAGAAACAGATATCAGGTAGATAATTTTTTAAAATTTTAAATACTACTGCTTAAAATATTTCATTGAATATAAATTTAAATTTCACTTTAAATATTGATCAGGATGTTTATTTAACTCAATTAAAACTATTTAGCTTAGAGGGGATTACAATTAAATCTAATATCAAATAATTTCGAATATAGATCCAATCATAATCAATAGTCCTCCAAAATTTAATAATTAGAGGCCCTATTTTCTTTTGTTTGGAAAGGCAAGATAATATAACAATAAATAACATCGATTTCTAATCACCACACCATATATTAAATTAAATGTTATTTTATTTATCGGGTTCTATTGTGAGCTAAATAATCATTTAAAATTCTAAATTTTATAATTTTGAATAATAAAATCACATTATATTTGAAATGTTTTACTTAAACAAAGTTTACTTTAATTTATTAGATTGTATCTTCTCTAATATAACCTTAACAAGATCGCAACTAATAGAAAATGTTAATCTAACATCAGTGGTGATCCTATAGATTTAAAGGATATAATTTTAATAATTAAAATTTAACAGCTCTAATATGTTAATTATAATATCTGAGAACTCATAATAAGAATTTAATTATGTTAATATAAGTTAGATAACAATTGAATCATGTTATTTTTAAAATAGTACTGTTTTTATGTCTGATCAAGGAGTATATCAAATTTATTCAATGAGTAATATAATAATCAAAAACTCTTATTTTGTTGATTCAAACCTAATTTTAGTTTAGATCAACACTTAAGATAGATTTCTTTTATAGGATTTGTCTATTGAAAATACATTCATAGAATCGTAATAATTTATATTATTGGCAAATGACGGCGATTCCTATATTTAGAATATTACAATAATCGATTTAAAAGGAGCAATCTTAAATTAAGGGTGTTTAGCATAAATTCACTCATTTTACTTACTTATCAAAGACTACTCCCTTATTAACAATAATGTTGAGAGGTTTTTATTTAGGCAGTAATTTTGAAATAAATTGCTACGACCTTTATATCCTAAACTATTAGGTTATATCAAACATCGAACAGATCTTTGAAATATATAATGATCTAAAATTAGACACTTAGATAAGTTGCTATTTAGAAAACATCAAATATGATTAGTTAATTTTTGTTGGATTTAATTTTTTGAATTTTGTCTCAATTTTGCCTGATGTGTTTTCAATAAAGAATCTTTTTATTGACATAACACTAGATTCAATTTAAAATTAGAATTAACTTGTTTTTGAATAGAACATCTTAAGAATAAAATCAGGAAAATTAAAAACATTTAGTTCAGAGAATCTTGAGATTATTATTGATTTCACTGGAGAAACTCATTAAATTAATCACCTTTTCATTATTTAAGGAGAAGATATAATATTTAAAGATGTTTTTTTCAAAATACTTGGAGATTCTCAGTACCAAGGCAGTATGTTCACTTTTGGAGGGCAAAATATTGTTATGTAAGACTTTTAATTCATATTCGATAAGGATATTATGTGGAAATCCAAGGATCCTGGTTAGACTAAATTTACTTACAATTTAATTGAAATCAACGGTACTAATATTATTCTGTCTAAAATTCTTTTCAAAACTGATCATTTAAACACTAATTTAATCAAATTAGGCTAAAAACTAGAAAGATATTCTAGAGTATCTATAAATAATGTTAGGATATACAAAATGAGTTCATTTGGAATGCTATTGTTTATTGATGATCCAAAATTAATCGATTTAAAAATCTCAAATATTTTCGTTAGGTCGAACTCTTCAAAATCTATATTTTAAATTGAATAATTATCAGAGAATAGTTACGTTTAAATATAAAATGTCTCAATTGTACAATATTTTAATACTTAATTTTAAATGATTTTTATAAGAAATGGCTTCAAGTTGAAAGTAAATAATGTACTTTATTTTCCTTTTAATGGAATGAATAGCCTGTCAATCATTAAAATAATTTCCAAGTAATGAATTTTATTTACAATAGATATCTCTAGATATAAAAGCTATTAATGAAAAATTTGTCCCATTAAGGCCTGGTTATTCATTCTGATTTTCTTATTTTTAAGAAAATTACAATAAAAGAATCATCTTCAAGCGGAGATTTAATATCTATCATTCATCATTCTGACTAGGAGATTGACACTAAAATAATCATTATTGACACAATCATCAGTCACATTAAACTGGGTAATGGTTCGTCTCTAATAAATATACATAATCAAAAGTTTATTGTGAATTTAATATTCCTCAGGATTTTATTTCTATCAAATTAAGTAAATGAAGGTCATTTAATAAATTTATAACTAAAAAAATAAGAAACTTAAACTCAAAAAAAGAATCAAATAATCCTATTTAATGATCTGAGTTCTATCTAATGCATATGTTTAATATGCATCAACCTATTTAACGATTAAAATGAGTAAACAAAAGTATTAATTATTTAAAACTTTTATCAAAACAACACTGTCGATATTTTATTTAAATCAGATGGATTTGATTTAATTGTGACTAAAAGTTAATTTTCTAATTCTATGGTAAATTAGGATTCGCAAATAATTTAATCAAATAATAGTATATCGGTTGTCGATTCATCAATTTTATTAAATCAAGGTGTCTTGCATTATAAGAAGGGATAGCAAAACATTTTAGTCAATAACTCTTACATTTTATCACTTTAAGATAAGAATTCACAACAGTTAGTAGATAGCCAATTTATAATACCTTAAATTTTAAAATTAGCATTAAATAACTAAATGAATGAAATTCGTTTAAATGTAATGTAATAAAGTGAGAACTTCAAGTAATTGTATTTCTCCTTTAAGGATAATAATATGAGTAATTCATATTTATACTTCCCATCTGGTAGTCAATTAAATGGCTATAAGATATTAAATCTTAAGTAGAGATAGTATTTTTGATTATTTGAATAGCATTTATATATTTGGATATAATGAATACAATAACATTAAGTTGTAAATTAACAAATGCGATTTGACTACAGATAATAACATTATTGAGATGACACCAAATTATATTGACTCAAGTACACTATTGAGCGATGTTGTATTTACAGGTAATCCGTATTTAGTAAGTTAATTCAAATTACAAATAAATTGTAATTATGATGAAATATAATTGCAATTATTAATTGATTCAAAATTGTTTAAATGTTAACTCGGAGAGATATTGTTTAATAATCAATGTTAGTAATGCAACATCAAATACAATTTATATTCAGTCAAGAAACGCAGTCAATTATGCAAATTGGTTGACTATGATAAAATACAAAACCTTTAAGTCGGATTAATACAACTTAAAGAAGGCTATTGGAGACCATACTACAGTAATGACTAAATTGAACAGTGTTAGTCTAAAAATTGTCTTGGAGGATGGGATGTTGGTTTGGAGAGTTGTAAATAAGGATACACTGGACCATTGTGCACTGAATGTGACCAAAACAATATAAGGGGAAATGGTCATTACAGCAAATACAGATAATAGTGTTATTAGTGTCAATATGAAGTCAACTACATTTACAATATACTGTACATTGTGGGTATATCACTAATAACATTAACTATAACAACCCGATCACAATATTTAATCTGTTAGAGATACCAAATGCTGATTTGTTCAAATAAATATTATCAGATACTTAATAAACTGTCTATTGATCAAATATCTGTGTTGATCAAGCAAATACAAAATTATTTCTTTTATTTGTAATTTGTAAATATTATATTTGACGTTGACTTAAATTTGGGGATTGTTGTCAACACAGTGTCAAACCCTATTTAAGTTCTGAACCCACAATATGATTGTCTCATATCCTAATTTAACTTAAATTAATAATTGTCTAAAATAATAATATAAATAATAACACCCATTTGCATTCTAACTATATTCTACACTATAATACTAATTATTAATAGATATCTTAAGTTCAAATACTTTTATGTCTTCATTTACACACCCATCTTATAGTTTTTCATAATTTATCAGATAATCATTTGTCAAAGGTAATAATCAATATCATAAAAATAGTGCTCTAAGTAATTTAACATATATTCAGATATCAGGCATTAAATGGATTTATGGAGCCAGATAATATCAATACTTTGAATCGAGTAATATCCACCTATTTGCCTTTTTATCTTTAATTTTATTCATATTTGCGATATTGTTGCCTATCGTTGTATTGCTTATATTGAAATACAGGTAATCAAGATTATAAAATAAAATATTATTTACAAAAATAGGGTATCTGTATCAGGAATACAAAATAAGTGTTTATTATTGGGAATTCTTCAAAATGACGTCTAAACTTATCTTTGTAACATTTTCATTACTGTATATAAATTCAATTAAAGTACTTGTATCAATCAACTCATTTTATATATTTATTATAAAATAAATCATACTATAGAAAAAACCATACTATTTAAATAACCTCAATAATTACGATGCTTAGTTTCACTTATTATTCTTCACAACATTTATTTTATATGGTTTACTTATAAACTTTGAGCATAATTCAATAAAGAAAATTTTAATTTTACTTATCTATATTTCAAATATCCTCTACCTTTTATCTATTTTTAAGTTTATATGGCTAAAAATGTATTATAACAACCCGATTTTGATTGATAAATTGTCAAAAGTTATAGTGAGAAAGGAAATTAAATCCTTGGTTTAGTAAAAATCAAATTCTTTGTCAAAATTTCAATCTGCTAAGAAATAACTGAGAAGTTCCTTCAAAAGAAAAAATCTCAGATCTCCCGATAGATATACTCCAACATTAAAGACCTATCTACAGTCGAATATTACCGAGAAACCTTAAGAAATAGAACTTATAGGAGTGATCAATAGTTGAATTTGATTACATAATTTAATATTAAATTTATGTTGATTATTTTTTTAAAGTATTGACATTGAACATTCTAACAAGATCATAATTATGTAAAAAAAAAATAGAGGAAAGCTTTCAATCCTCAGAATAGTTTGTAATTATACAACTCACCTATTAAATATTTGGCCAACCAATTTTAAATAATAGGACTATGTTTGAAATAACATCACCAGAAACAGAAAAATAATTAATTCAATTTAGCTATTCTAATTATAACTTTTGGATTTATAAAAACAATCAATCCTAAGTGAAAAGCTTAGACATTTATCCAGGGAGTTATGTTAGGTATCAAATCGAGTGTAAAAATTATAAAACTAAGGAGTGTAATTACAAAATAAAAATTCATCAGTATAAAGAAATGCAATTTAAAATGTGTTTACATAAAGACTTTGTTGAAGAAATAATTCAAGAATTACCCCAGCAAGTTTTCTTATCTTAATATAATATTTTAGAAATCGATAATAAATACTTCGATACAAGTTTTTGGTTAAAGGAAATAATATTTGGAAACTAGCCAATACAAATTATTTTTAGTCAACCCTAAGGATGCATATTTCAATATAATTTTAAAACGAATAAATTATTATAATGCAACCCAACATTTTAGAAGGAAGTTGTAGTTAAATAATCTTTGCAATTCAACATTTGGTTTTATTTTGAGTTTCACCTATATTGTTCGATCCCTGATATTTCTAATTACTATAAAATTGTATAATTTGAGATAGATGTAATCGAAACCTTCAAAACTATTGCTAGTTATAGTTTTGAAAATTAACTTACTTTAGATTATCCTAATTCAATAATATCTAATTTTAGAATTCTGTAATATGTTAATAGAAAAAATGAATTATTAATCTGTATGCCCGATTGCAAAACTTGTGATGAGGCATTAAGATGCATTGAATGTAAGATGGGTTTAATATTAGAAAACGGAATGTGTTATTGCAACGATGAAAACTAATTCTCTGATTTTGAAGGAAATTGCAAATGTAAATAATTATATAAATACAGATCCTGCAAATTTCTTATAGCTTCGTGAATTAGAGCCTATTTAAAAATGTAAGTTCGGGTTCTAATTTTCAGACATATTTAAGGAATGCATTAAATGCCCTTATGAAAATACTAATCCTGACCTTACCTGTTTACTCAGATTACCGTAGAAGAAAGCATCACTACAGGCTTAGATTAATAAGGAATTTTTTAACAAATTTTCAAATGAGCTGTAGAAATTTATTAAAAATCTCAAATGTCCGAAGAATTGTTTGTCATGCGAAATCATCAAAAAGACTCTATTTTGCTTAATTTGTAAATCAGGATCATTAGATTTCAAAAATTAATGTAAATAATGCAAAATAAAAAATTGTTAATATTGTATCTCATTAATAAGGGAGACTTGTCTGGTTTGTTATGAATTTTATTCCTTAAATATCCACTCTCAATGTGTGAGGTCTAAGGAATACGCTTTTGATAAATTATTATCTTACTTGAAATCAAAATATATGTCAAGATTTGAAAGTTGTTTGATTTCAAGCATGAATGAATGTATATTGTGTTTACCTGGAAGCATTTTACAAAATGAAATTTGCATTAAATCCTAATAAATAAGTGTTTTACATGACTCAAATTCGATGTTTGCAAAATTTCCCCAATTATCTTTCGGTCGTGAGTAAACATAATTTTACATCAAAAACTTAGAATTGCTTAATTATTATAAATTTTACTTTGAATCATCAATCAAATCGAAAATATATATAGATTAATAAACTAGCAATTTCATTCCAAAATACTACAGTAAGAATATAAACTAGTATTCTTTTTGTAAATAATTTAATGATTGTGATAATTATCTTGAGTTAGAAATCAAACTAATGCGCACAAGTGATGGGATGCTTTTACTTTTTGAGGATACACTCTTCGATGATCTGACTTCAATTTTGAATAAGATATAGCTGTATGATATCTCTGTGAAGTTTATAAACGTTAGAATTTAATGTGATTTTTAATATATTGGAATTAACCACTTCAAACTTATATTAGAATTAGAAAAATCTTATAAATTTATAGTGAAAGTGAATTTTTGTCAAGCAAATTTATTCAACGACATAGGATTCTACAGTGATAGAAATGTTCAACTCAATATATCTACTCCCGAATATATTTTTATCAACGAAACTAATTTTATAAATGATAATACCTCCTAACTTACATTAAGGTTCGATAATATATAGGTAGAGATGATGTATGTGCTTGTTACAGGTAATGTTTCGTTCATATTTCAGAATCAAACCAAAGTTGCTATGAGCTGGTTATAGATAACTGAAAATTTTATAAATACAGCTTTCGTATTCAAGTTTTTATCGAAAAAGATTTAGATATATTTAGATTGCATAAGTCTATATCATTTGCAAATTAAGAATACAATTATTTTTGATATAAATTCAGCATAAACTTATTTTGAGATAAGAAATAGCATGTTTCACAATATAAGCTTTCTTCATTCAAGTTTAATATTTTAGGGATTGAATGTAACATAATAGACATAATAAACATAATTATAATTCAAATCCTAAATATATTTTGAAAATTTAAGATTTCATGAATTAAAATTTGATTCTTCTTAGATTTTTTAATAAACGATAACTTCTCAATCAGGATTGAATCAAGTTTTAATTAAATAAAATAGCATTGAAAAATGTAAACTCAAAGACAGTAATTTATATATTTTCGAAGGAGATTAATATTAGAAATTTTAAATAGATTCAATTATGATTCATTTTTGTGTTTCGCAAGATTCTTTGTTTTTTTTATTCAAGTATTTTAATCACCATAAATTAATTCTGTAGAATATTACTTTTCAATATTCCTAGCATTTTGGTAAGTATTTTATGGTGATACTGGCAGCTGAATCACTTGTAATTCAAGATTTAAATATATATTATTTGGCATTTAAATCATTTCACACTCCATTATTGCTAATTGACACTAAAAAACTATACATAAATAATTTTAATATAACTAATAATAAAGTTAAAATATGGGCATAGGCATTATTAGCAATCAATGCTATTTCAGTGAAATTGGAAAATATTATAATATCATGCTCATTTATGGATAATATAATCTTACATAAAGGTTTTGTGATAACTGCAAATAGATTAGTGACGCTTCTAAAAATTAACTTTACTAACATAAATCTTGATGGAGATTGCTTTATTGCGATTTAGAATCAAACTATCTTAATTATGAGAGAAATTTATTTCACGATAAGCTTTGTTTCAAATCCCTATGTAAATTAATAACAGGACAAATAAACATTAATCAAAATATAATCCTATCAGAATTTTTAAGTAATTGGTTCGAATTTACAATTTTAACTTTTCTACAACGAATCATAGCAATTTTTGAGGAGATGTGCCATATATTCTACAGGGTAGTAAAAAATTAAACTGTATGATCTAAAATTTTACGTCAGAAACAATGGGTCCTTAACTAATTCATTAATTTTAATTGAAGGAAATGTTGTTGATCTTATAGATATTTAAATTAAGTTTACGTCTTACTAATATGTGGCAAATATGTTTAAGTCTTCAAATTACATCTTCCACATATTTTGTGAGTCGTTGAATTTATCTTTTATTGATTTGGACATCAATTCAACTTAACTCGGAGTAGTTTACTTAGTATCCAACATATTCCAAGGAGGTAGAATGCTAATAAATAATATTAATTTACAAAGTGGTAGTCAGATAGATAGCTTCTTAACGGTGCCATTTGGTGCTCATAATTTTATTATTCTCCAAACCATATAAATTATGGCATCAATAAATAATTACTTCATATACGCAGCTTTTCCATAGTTTGATTCAAAAATTATCTTAAAATACATAAAATTGATATAATAAAACTAAAAAATAATAAATGCTATAGGAATCGATGGAGTATAGTATCTGTATGTAGATATGTAAAATGTGTTCATATCTAAGAATCACATAGCTAGTTTAGATCTAGAGGATTCAAACATTAATTATTTAAGATTTTTTGTTAAATATTGTTATATTAAAAATCTAGAAATAAAATATTTAAATCAACCTGCAATGATAGTACAAGCTAATAAAGCTTCTCTTAGACATATCTTAATTCAAAAAATTAAGAGTAATAATGCAATCATTATAAATGAGGCCTCGAGTTTTACTATAACTGATGCCTATTTTATCGACAATTCAATCTCTTCATCCATTTTAGAAATAAATTGTAGTCAATAGGTGTATGTCAGAAATCTATACCTCAAATAAAATATTGTATAAAATGGACATCTCTTAACATTAATGATGAATAATAAAGAGAATGATTCTAGCAAAAATGTCAATTCAATTCTATTAGCAGTTTACAATTTAAATTCAATTTAAAATATCTGCGACTTGTGTTTTAGATTTGTAAATAATATAAATTTAAATGCATCACTTGAAATAAAAGAAAGTATTTTAACAAATAATAAAGCAAACAAGGTTTTTGAATTAAAAAATTTATAAATTAAAATTTAAGATAGTTTTTTCAATAATAAATTTACTGAAGAGTGTTATTTTTTGATTGACACAGATCAAAACATTTTAATCAATAATTCTTAAATCAGTTTAGATGGGGGAATCTTGACTCAAAACACTGAAACAGAAATTTCCAAGCTGAAATCAATTGTTGAATCATAACGATTTTCTAATGAGGGCCTAGAAGTCAATTAAAATATTAAACCATCACTTCTTAAATTAGCAATAAATAGATTAGATTAGGAGATAGAATTAAACTTCAGCTAATTAAGCCAAAATACCAAATAATTTTTATTAAATAACAATTTATACTTCCCATCTGGTAGTCAATTAAATGGCTATAAATATTAAATCTTAAGTAGAGATAGTATTTTGATTATTTGAATAGCATTTATATATTTGGATATAATGAATACAATAACATAAAGTTGTAAATCAACAAATGCGACTTAACAACAGATAATAACAATATTGCAATGACACCCAATTATATAGATTCAACAACATTATTAAGTGATGTTGTATTTACAGCTAATCCATATTTAGTGGATTAATTTAAATTACAAATAAATTGTAATTATGATGAAATAAAATTGCAATTATTAATTGATTCAAAACTATTCAAATGTCAACTTGGAGAGATATTATTTAATAATTAGTGTCAGTAATGCAACATCAAATACAATTTGTATTCTGTCAAGAAACACAGCCAATTATGCAAATTGGTTGACTATGATAAAATACAAAATATTTAAGTCGGATTAATACAACTTAAAGAAGGCTTTTGGAGACCATACTACAGTAATGACTAAATTGAACAGTGTTAGTCTAAAAATTGCATAGGAGGATGGGATGTTGGTTAGGAGAGTTGTAAATAAGGATACACTGGACCATTGTGCACTGAATGTGACCAAAATAACCTAAGGGGAAATGGTCATTACAGCAAATACAGACAATAGTGTTATTAGTGTCAATATGAAGTCAACTACATTTACAACATACTCTATATATTAGGAATATCATTGATTACATTAACTATTACAACTCGATCCCAGTATTTAATCTGTTAAAGATACCAAATGCTGATATGTTCTAACAAATATTATCAGATACTTAATAAACTGTCAATCGATTAAATATCTGTGTTGATCAAGCAGATATAAAATTATTTCTTTTATTTGTAATTTGTAAATATTATATTTGACGTCGATTTGAATTTGGGAATTGTTGTCAATACTGTCTCAAATCCAATTTAAGTATTAAACCCACAATACGATTGTCTCATATCATAATTTAACTTAAATTAATAATTGTCTAAAATAATAATCTAAATAATAACACCCATTTGCATTCTGACTATTTTCTACACTATAATACTAGTTATCAATAGATATGTTAAGTTCAAATACTTCTATGTTTTTATTTACACACCCATCTTATAGTTTTTCATTATTTATCAGATAATCATTTGTCAAAGGTAATTTATTAATCTATATAATAGTGCCATAAGTCATTTAACCTATATTCAAATATCGGGAATCAAATGGATTTATGGAGCCAGACAATATCAATACTTTGAATCTAGCAATATCCATCTATTTGCATTATAATCGGCAGTTATCCTCATATTTGCCTTATTTATTCCAATTATTTTTGTCCTCCTGCTCTACATTAAATAATACATACTCTAGAATATAGTAATATTAATGAAGATAGGATATTTATATTAGGAATACACTAATAACAAATATTATTGGGAATTCTTAAAAATGACTATTAAAATAGTGTATATATCATTATCTTTCGCATTGATCAGCAATTTCACTAGACTTGTAACAATCTCAACATTTTATTTAGTCTATATTGTTTAATTACTAAAACTTTTATAACCTTATTACTTAAAAAACTTAAATTAATTCGACTAATAATTTCACATATTGTTTATCATAAGTCTGCTAATAATTGGAATCATTCATCATGTTGAAGAAATAAGTGTTAAAAACATTTTGACATTTATTTTGTATTCCATAAACTTATTGTATTTTTGTGGAATTCTAAAAATAATTATTATAAAGGCTTATTACAATAACCCCCAAATTATGGATAATATTAGAGCGAAACTATTAAATTCAAAAGGTAAGTCATTAGTAGAGACCAAAAGGTAGATAAGTAATAAATATTCCCTCTTAAAACGATATGCTAAGGCTTAAACGAAATAAATAAATGACACAGGAGAGCGTGAAACAGTAATGCATGATCCAATTTAAGCTAATTCCCCTATGCTATAATCAAACATAATGTCAAATAATTTATCTCATCAAGAAATAGAATTAGTAACATTTAAATAAAAATGACATATTATCTAACCTCAATTTAATTGAATCTAAATTATTAAATTTTTATAAGATTTAACTCATATTTTTTCATTCTTCATATTTCCTACATGATCAATCAATCATCTTTGAGAATAAGACAAAAAAAATAATGAAAATAAATTTATCAGTTAATTATGCATTTTAGAAAAGTTGACTAAAACATTGTTATGAATTCAGCTCGTGTAGTTCCTAGATCTCCTGATACAATTAAATTAGAGGACGAAATAGTCAACGTAATCAAAAGTCCTCCCTAAAAATCTAATAGAAAAAGAAAATCTAGTCCACAATAAGGTCCTGTCATCAATTTGCAGCAATAAATAATAATATAGCAGGCTCCTAAGAGTCCCCCCAAATCAAAGAAGAAAAAGAAATCAAAGAAGAAGAAGACAGAACCTGAAAAGAAGGCATCTAATGTATAATAGCTATTAAAGCAAAACTTAAAGAAATTTAGAAGTAACATTGAAACATAAATATATAGAATTGAAAAAGGAAGAGGAATTCTAGAAAGAGGTTTAGAAACTCCGAGTAGAGAGTTTCAAGGAAATAAAAAAGCAATTAGATGTGCAAATAAGACAATAGAATCAATAAAGATTTTCAAGGGTATAAATAAATATTTTAAAAGCATATTAGTAAAAGTCACCATAGCCTGGCGCCTTACCATGGGGAATAGACTAAAACAAACTGAAACAATATTGGTCCAGGATGCTTGAGATACATGACAAGCTTGAAAGAAACAATCATCCACAAGATTCCACTGCTGAGGGACCTATAAAGGAAAAATTACGACGTCATAAACTAGGATTAGACTTTCTAAATTAGAAGCCTGAATAAGATATTAAAAAGATGATTTAAAGTATTAAATCCATTCTAAATTAGAGTAAAAGTCGAAGCAAGTTCTTGATACTCTAACATCTCCAGCAAGAATCAAAAACAGTATCAATTCATATTCTATTTAGACTTCTCAAAACAAGAAGAATCAGAAGTAAAGGCCTATATGATGTATAAAAAAGAGTTTTGGAAGTAAAAATAATTAGAAGAGTATATATTTATAATAATGAAGAAAATAAATCAAAAAGCTTTAAAAAGAAAAACTGAGACATTCACTTTAACAATTATAGGAAGATGCCAAAAGATATGCAAAGTCGAGAAATGCCTCAGTCAAAAGCAATATAATGTTCTAGTCTTTACCACCTCCATAGCCTACAAGTTAGGAACCACCCAATTTTCAAAAGCTTGAATAAGAGTATAAAGAAATAATGAGATCGATGAGATAGTCAAGTTATAGTTCTACAAAATCTCATTCTAGAAGGGCTTCATAAATGAAATTTGTTGAATGGTTACAATAATTACCTGAGGCTTATATTTAGGAGTAAATTACTCAAATGCAACAAATAAATGAATAGATGAACAGTTAGGGGTTCATGTACAAACTTAAAGAATAGGAGTTGTATTAATTTTTGGAACAATTCCTTAAAGAGAAATTTGAACAATAGTCTAAGGCTACTCTTAAGGAAAGATTTATGGATATCCAACATCGATATCATGAAGCCAATCAGAATATTTAATAACAAGGAATAAAACCCATTTAATAAAAGCCTGAAATCAAAAGATTGGAGCCAATTCCTCCTGCCATATCTAGTCATAGTTAGGAAGAAGAGGAATCCCTTAAGCCAGAGGAAGATGAATTGGAGTAGATTTATCATGTTGCTGCCACTATGATTCAAAAAGTTTGGAGAGGATACAAAACTAGATAACTAGTTTATGAATATCTCCAATATCTACTTGTATAATAAGAAGAAGAGGATAGATATTAGTTTGGATCCAATGCCTCAACCGAAAATGTTCCTATTTAATCATCACAACAAACAGAAAATGAGGTTCCTCTATAATCACCAAACACTTCATAACAATCATAACCTGTTGAAGAAGTTAATTCATGGTAGCCCAATTCTACCGAAAATAAATATAATCCTGAAAGATAAAAGTATAAACAAGTAATTTCATCCTCAAGCTCTGAGAAAAAGAGTAATTTAAACTTTTAACCTGAGAAATTTGCCCCAGAAAAATTCACTTTAGATTTAAAGAGATTTAGTGATGATAGTTAAGATAAAGAGAAGGAAAAGTTAGAAAACTATAAAGTACCAAGTAAGAGACTTGATTCTCCCAAGATTCCACCACTAGATATAGCAACACCCATTTAGACTCCTAAAAAGCAAACAGTAGATCCTGAATATTTTTTGTAAGTTTTCAAACTTAGGGAAGAGACACTCAATCAAAAATTTTAATCCTAATTAGACTTACTTGATAAAATGTTGGAGAACAAAAAGGTGAGCTCTTAATCATTTCATGAGCACAGAGAAAAATTAGAGAAAAGATATTAAAGAGAGAAGGATAAAATTACATCTTCTAAGAATGAGCTTTAACGAATATAAGAATTATTCAATGAGACTATCAAATCCACCTAAAAGGATTAGTAATTCATGGAAAGGATAAAGAACCAATTTGATGATGAAAATCTATCATTTAGATAGATATTTTCTATAAGATCTGAAACAGAGTACTCTGAAGATTAACCTGATAGAAAATAATAGCAGTAATATGGTTTACTCTTATCAATTAATAAATGTATTAAATATTATTTTAATTTAGAAAATGAATAATTTAAGAAATATAGTAAAAAGAAATGCAAATCATTTGAGTAATAAGTCAGTATTGAAGTTTCAATGAAGAATGAGGAAATTTAAACAAGTGGTCTATACTTTGATCAATAATAAATTCAATAAACTGTTGCATCATCTGTTTAGAAATCTATTGACTTAATTAAAATAGAGGATAAATCAGAGATTCAAGAATAAGAGGAAATAGATCATAAATAATTTATTGAAAATAGATAACCTATCGTCCCATTTGATGACAGAAGAGTTGAATCGATAACTGAGTTCCTTGTCTAATAAATTATAGTAGAATTTGCAGAGGAACTAAACAATTTTCCACTTTAAAGTTTAGGTGTATTAATGGAATGGGATGAAGAAGGAGATGAAATATAACTACCCTAAGGATTCCCTACAACTCTGAATTTCATTAAAGACTACTTGATAGCATTTTCAGAATATTTATAATGTATTAATTTTTAATATTATTTAAAGAAAATCACCTCTAAGTATTTTTGGAGTAAATAAACACTCCCTTAGGAATATCACCATAAGATCTCTTAAAGACAATATCATTGAGTGATATCAACCCAGCTATGGATGACTCATAATAAGGTCCTCTATATCCTTTAATTAAACACATTCATCAAATGGAACCACTGATTGATGAAGAAATATGGAACAGATTCAATGATACATATGCAGTAATTATTCTCACTTATAATAGTCTAAATTAAAATACTAAAACGATAAAGATAATGACATGATGAAAGATCTCGAATAGTTTCATTTAAGAATGGTTTATGAGGCATTTAATGAAGCAATCAATTATGTTAGACCCTATGGTATTAGAGGCTAACCATACCCTTGGAAGTTCAATCCCCTCAAAGTTTACTGCAATAGGACAACAGCTGAGAATATAGAAAGAGCTATGGTATTATTTTCTCTCTACTTAGGGATTCGCAATTGCAAAAATGTTGAAATGGGGTGCATTTTTGTGTGGGTTCATTCCTGAAAAGATTGAGACACCATAAGGAGAACTAATAGTTATTGAGGATGATTACTTAAACTAAATAAAAGAAGATAGATTATAGTAAATGTTAGAATATGAAGTATTAATTTATTCTAATAATTAGATTTAAGATAATGAGGAAAAATGGGTGACTTATGATGAAGAATAAGCAGAAGTTGCTGTCGAGTTAGCTGATATTGTTTTTGAAATGATGTTGGATGAAGCATCAGAAGAACTATTTGGTTTTATGTGATTTTTTAATTTTTGAGAGTTACATTTCATACTATCATAAAATATCTTATCTAAAAAAATCATGTTCTAAACATTCCTTGGCGGTAATTCTCCTTTATGGATCAATTATGGTCATTCTATTCACAAGATCATTAAAATATTCATTAGGAGAATCCATTTTTTTAGTTCTCACTACTTATAATTCATGGCAAGGTTTGTGTTTATTATGTTCAGGGAATTTCAATCTACCTTTCTTATCAAAGTAATCAGAATTTTGTTTCATTTCTTTTGTAAATTCAGATCCAACCCTCTAAATCAATGCTAAATGTAACTTGACATCATCTGTAACATTCTACATCAACAAATTCCCAGTGTAAAGCTCGTGTGCTAAACACCCAATACTCCATATGTCAATTGGATATGACCATTTTTGTTTTAATAAAACCTCAGGTGCTCTGTAATTTGTGGTCTAAACAACCTATTATTGTTAAGAATCTTATTCTCTTTCACAATTACCCAAATCAATTATTTTGACTTCAAAATTAGAATGTGACCTAAATACAATATTTTCTGGTTTAATATCTGCATGAATATACCCCTTTTGATGCATATAGTATATTCCCATCAACACATTTTTGAGAATAACTTGAATGAATTTTAAATAGAAGGGTTTGAAATTATTAAGCTTAAGCGTCTCATACACTGATAATCCAAGCTATTAATAATTATAATATTATACCCTCTCAAACACCAAACATTTATAATCCTAATAATTGAATATTTCATAGCATTTTTATATGCAATTCCTTTCAGGACAATCAAAAACATCCTATTATATCTATTAATAGGCTTAATATTCTAAATCAGCATTCCCATCATTAGGATCTTTATAAATCTATAATTTATTTAATTCTATATACTTTTATTGCTCTCATTTAATTAGTTTATAAATCCATAGCAAGAATAACTCTACCGAAAGTTCCATCACAAATGTCTTCAAAATATTTATATTGACTATTCAGAAATTATCCTTATTCTAGATTAAACACATTCTATAGTTGCTATTAGGGCTTTTCTTTTTCCTTCGAACGCGACCTTTCCCTGATGGTCATGTATTTTTTCAAATTACAGCAAGTTAGTTTCTTCATTAATAATCATTTGTTTTAATAAATAATTATTTATATGGTAAAATTATAAGCATCATTTTGCAACAAAATAACAAAATCCATCGATTTGATAGAACCATTTGTAGAAGTACATAGCAGGTATATCTTTTAAGGGTATTCCACCATAGAGGAATTCTTAAAAACTTGTTGCCTTTTATAAAAGTTCAAGCATGGTATCTGTTTGATTTTTTACAGTAACTATTGCTTGTATTCTGCCATTTATTTTCTACGAATAAACCCTGATTGGTATATTAATAACAACATCCTTATTTTAGTCTTAAAATATCTAATATATTAATGATAATACACTATTGTCATATTTGTTAAATAGCCATATTTGATGAGGTTCAAACTCCTAATATGATGAAAGGTAGTTAAAAAATTATAAATTATTCTATTGATCTGAATATTATGTGAGATTATGTGTATTTTTATATCTTGCGATTAATGCCTATTTTAAATTGAATGTAAATTAGCACTCTTTCTCTAATTCTAAACTAACAAATTGTTTAAGAGCTCCGAATTACAAATAAATATTGACTGGGGAGAAATCTTCTTAATTCACGTTCAAATCAAATAAAACCCCAAAAGGTACATTATATGGTAATTCCTTATCCTTATAATACAATTTAATCTCCTCTGCTTTATAGTTTTAATTTAAGAATTGTATGAAATGCTATTTTAAATTCTAATATTACATCGAATATTTGTTGGAAGTAGAAAATAAGGTAGTGTTATCTATAAATGAAGAGATAGATAGGTGGTATTTATCCTTACTGTATGTCTATTTTGACAGCTATTTTAGATTTCCATAATAATTCTCTTGTTTATTACATTTTATAATATATAATTCATTTTGATGTTTAGTATTTTGGAGAAAATTGATCAATCCTCTATTTTCTCTATTTTTCCAATTTAACAAATGTTTAGTAATAATTCGTAACAGGTGAGTAAGTTATTGGCTTAAGCCTATTTAATGTAGCAGGTTATTTGGGAATTCTTGATGCTCTAGCAGTTTATGGAGAGGAATATTTTTATGCTTATTTAATCGGTTCTATATCTGTCTCTAGAAAGAGTTCTTATTGAGGCATCTTAAATTGAACTTTCTATTATTATTATTATTATTATTCAAAGGGCTTTTTAGGTGACTCATTCTTTTATTTGTGTTTATTAATTTGAAATGAGTTCTCTAATTCAAGTAGAAATTCTTATGTATGTTTTATTGGTTCTTATCCCTTGAGTGCTAATTTATTTTACCACATTATATATTTGAATTATTAAAAATGAATAGATAACCGTAACCACCAGCTGGGAAATTTTATCCTTTGGGATTCGTTATCAAGTTCGATCCACCCATCATAGGCTTGGTGTATCACCCAATTGAGAGGAATAAAGTCAACAAGAAAAAGAGGAAGGTCTACACCATCCATTTGAATAATTTAATTTTCCTAGTTGAACCTGAGGATATTGTAGAATAACTATTTTAAGAGCACACTGACTTCCTAGATCCAAATATCATTAAACCAGAATAAGTAGGATTCTTTAATAATTATTAGGTTTTCAAATTAGTACTTAGATTAGTTGCATATAGAGACCATTAACTCAAAAACATGCAAGAGATGGGAGAAGATATGGGTATTATAATTAATCTAATTCAGATTACTATGATGGAGAGGAATATGAAGAAGAAATAGTTCCTTAAGTAGCAAAAGGAGGAAAGCGAGCAAATGATAATAATAAATCATTTTGATTATTTTCAATCTATTATTTCTAAGTCATTTTATTCAACCTTCTTCACTTCAGGTTATTTACAAACACCCTTATGGCTAGGCCAATCTCCTGCTTAACAATCCTTCGAACAATACCAGACTTGCTTACACCTTGAACATCTTTTAGTTGCCTCTAAGCCACATTTAACACATTTGAAACCATCTATCATGCCTTCAAATATGGTATTATTATATAAATCAGCTAATCTTTTCATATCTTGATTATATTGTATTTTTACCTTCTTTCAAAGAATCATCATTTTAGAAATAATTTTGAATCTAATCCTAAGCAATTTACCTCCAATTCTTATCCTTACAGATTGATATTCTTAATTCAGGCAACGATTGAACTACAAACGAGTTCTTTCCAATCTACTAAACATTCATAATCGAAAGTTCTTCCAAAGATCTCAATAATTCAGATAGTTAAGGTATTTAATCTAATAGAAGTTCATTCATGTATTTTCTTAATCTTAATAGATTGTTCTTCTTGAAATCTGATAGTTCATATTTTCTTCTGCTTTCTCCATCCATAAATAGGTTAAATACAGTAATCCAAGCTTAGGCTTCTTATTTTGGTAACTTGCTATAATCAGCCTTATTTAAAGTAATCCACTTATTTTATTCAAAAACTTCCCTCTCTCCACTGGAATTTTCTCTAAGCCAGGGCTTCTATTCAATAAGTGGGATTAATAATAAGAAAACATCATTGTCAACTATCAAATGATGGATTACATTTAATGGTAGAAATCTATTATTTATTATATTTTATACTTGACATAGTCTGTAATGAATCTAATAATACTAAGGCACATCATTTATGTTTGAAATTCAACTTATTGATATTATTCCTCAATATCATCTAATTTTGTTCGGTTTTTATAGAATTCAATATCTCTTTTTTGTATTTTCTTTGGAGGTGGACTTTATTATTTATTCTTAAAAATTACTTTTATATTAAGGCTGCTAACTTTCTATAAGCATAATCTATAACTTCTAATAAATAATTATCAGCTGCCTCTACTGCAGTTCTGTGGTAAAAAATAACTTAGAGTATATTACATACAATGGCTTCATGTTGTATGGCAGTATAAGATCGTAATGTTGATATTTCAGCAAAATGATTCTTTAAGTGAGGATAAACATATTATTTCCACATTTCTGACATTATAAGATCATAAATGAGTAATTTTATTTTATCGAAAGTAACACATGATTCCATGATGAATTCATCGGATCTCATTAATGCATTAACATGAGCCTCTCAATAAATTAAATTTAAATACTTGGATATTAATCTTTTATAATATTTCATCTTAAGCAAACCATCTTTTATATTATAATAAATTACTTTCTACTTCCAAACTCTGTGATTTCAAATCCTTTTAATTCTTGAATAAAATGCTCTGCCTCATATGGTGTAAGAATATCAGATAAGTTTTACATTAATATATAATCAAATTAATCTAGAATAATTTTATGAAACTTGTAATTTAATAATATCACCTATTCGTTTCCCCTATTTTTAGAAATTCTAAATCATGGATAGTATTAATATGCAGAATTCCTTATGCGTTATCTCAAGTTAAAAGGATATTGCATATTTTCTTAATAATTGTTCCAATATTTAAATTTCCTCCTATCTCAAAATATCGTAATTTATTTTATCTAATCTTAGATTCCTTCTAAAAGTCTACGTAGAAAGCAAGGATCTATATAGGTTTTACACCAAATCATATGTTTAATTATCAATAAGTTTATCTTTTATCTAAAAATATTCCTATCTAACTAACTAATATAACTATTCCTAGGTTACAATCACATCAACAGGTGCCTGTTTAATTTTTTAATGCTTAATTTCAGTAAAATTATTGTTTCTATAAACTAGTAGCCCAACTTCATTGTCATCATCTGAATTTTTTCTACACTGATAGATAGATTTATGCTTAATGCGTTCATATTCCAAGTGTCTTGAAGTATGATCCTTATGAGTCAGTTATTTTATGTTCATTCTCTATCTGAATGGTGACGCTCTACTTGTACTTTAATTTATTTATGGCGAATATTTGAACTCCTCCTTCACGTCTTACTCGTGTCTAAGTTTGTGTTCTTTGTGAACTAACTATTTAGTTTGTAGACGCTATCTAAATGGAGATTAATTTGTATGGTATTTATTAATTTGAGGTGATTGCGATATAGTTTTATGCGAAAAATGAGAATATGAATCTGTTCTTTATTGCCTCTTGAATTCTGTGATTTCAATCTCCAATAATTGATAGATCTCATCTCTGTGAGACATTACGTTTTCATTAATTGAAAACTTAGTCACTGCTTCATATAGGTCATCTCCTCGAAATAGGTTGAATTTGAGGGTTCTATCAGAAAATACAATTTCCACTGTTGTTAGCATTTATATGAATAAAAATAAAACATAAAATTTACATTTGTATGAACCTGTAAAAGCCCTCAAAGGACACAAAGGACCAATATATGTTGCTAAATTTAATAAAGACGGTCAATATGTGATGACTGGCTCTTAAGATCGATCAATATTATTGTGGAATCCATACAAACAATTATTACTTAAATCATATACTGGTGCACACAATTATGAAGTTACAGACATAGCCATATCAAACGATAATGCTAGATTTGCATCCTGTGGAGGTGATAAAACCCCATACTATTGGGATATATCAACGGGACAGCAAATAAGAAAAATAGGTGCTCATAATACTAGAATAAATTGTGTGGCATTATATGATTAGTCTTTACTTGCAACAGGAGGATATGATTGTGAAATCAGACTCTGGGATATTAAGGAGAAGAAAACAACTCATCCGATCTAGAAAATTAAAGAATTCTAGGATAGTGTTACATAAATCATATTTGATAATTACTAATTGATAGCCTCATCAGTTGATGGACATATTAAATATTTTGACATAAGAAATGGGTTGATTACAGAAGACTATTTCGGTGCTGGGATCCTAAGTTTTGGCGTGAGTTATGACAATAATCTCTTATGCCTAAGTTGTGTAGATTCTAAAGTGAGAGTTGTAGAGAGGAAATCCGGATCTGTCCTGTAAGCAGTTGGAGGATCCCACATTAGCAAGTAATATAAGGTATAGAGCCAATTCTCATGGAATGATGGCTAAATAATGACTGGCTCTGAGGATGGTTGGATGTGTATTTTATTTTCTCTATAATTTAGATATTTATGATATATTAACAGGGAAGATGGAAATCAGTAGAAAATTACATGATAAATGTTTGAGTAGTTTGGAACTAAGTAGTTAAAAGAATGCCTTTATAACAGCATCATATGATAATATTGCATTATTGTGGATGGAATAACATTGATCATAATAAAATATGCTTATATTCAATTAGTTTCCATTCTTCCTTTTATTTCTCAATTTTAACAATTGCATAATTTCCATACAATAGAGGTCCAGGATTTATAATTCTATTTCCTCTATGATATTGTGATCCTACCCCAGAGTGAGTATGACCATGAGAATGAAATACAAGTTTATTCTTACCAATAAAGTCTGATAATATATTGCTTCCTGCATGAATAGGATATTCTCCTTCACCGAAATCAATAGAAGTATGGCTAACTGTTGGTCCTACATGAGTTAACAATATGAGATTATTAATTTTAGGAGGGTTAAATTTCTATGCAAATTGCTGATCATTTTAATATGGATAGCCACTCCAATATTCTTGCTAATTCATGTATCCAGGTGTGCATCCACCTATACCATATATAGTTAAATCCTCAATCTATATAATTTACCCTTCTATATTTTAGATGCCATCAATAATTTATTTTCCAGTGAACAATGTATTTGGATCATGATTTCCAGGTATCATATAAATTTTCTACTCTAAATAGAATACTTACTTGTGACAATTATTTGAATGGTGACAACAAATCATCAATTAGATGCTCATATTTGCTTTCGTCTTCATTCTCATCCTCATGATTCAAGTTTAGGAAGTCTCCTAGGAGGAAAATCAAATCAAACTTTGTGTTCTTCTCTCTTTCAACCAATCTGCCCACATTGTGATACGATTCATGAATATCACTTGCAATAAGTATTATTTTATGCATAATCAAAAAGAAGAATAACAAACCAAAGATTATCTAACTAAGAGAATACATCCAATATTTGAAAAACTCATTATGGACTTACTACGAGACTAGCCTGATGATCCTGTAACTATATGATTTTACAAGATTCTTTTTATCAGTGAATGGCTAATAAATAAGGGAAATTAATATAGATCTCAATCTTAGAAAGACATAAAACCAAATCTATAACTATACCACTAAGATAGTTTTTAATTGTAATAAAAGTTCGGTAATACAATTCGATCGGATTTCTAAGACACATTGAATTTTGGAAAAAGCGATGCAAAACCTGAATTCTAAGCCAGCATTCAAACTCCACCAGAAGAATCTAAATAAGTTGATAACAAGAACAATAAGAAGCAACTGAATAAAATGTAGACTGATTTCAAACAATAATAAAAATAATAAGAGAAGGATAAAGAAAAGGAGAAAGAATAAAGTCGTGAGAATAAGTCAAGTTTGTTTAAGTTTGAAAATAATAAAAAGTCATAGAATGCATCCCCTAGCAAGAATGACGTAAAAAATGCATAAAACCAATAAGAAAGCTAGGATAGTATGCAAGAATAATTTAGATCTTAAGGCTAATCTTAACAACTACCAGAAATAGTATCATTTCAAGATCCTAACATATAGCACGTATAACACAAGCAAGAATTATAAGCACCAAATCCATTCTAATAAAAATAATTACAATATGCTAATGCGTCAATACAGGTTGCTAGAAGTAAGGAAAACTCTCCAACTTAGAAACCGATTCCTAAACCTGTTAAAAGATTAAACCATCATTAAGTTGTTTAGATGTCGATACTTAATTAACAAAAATAACAAGTTAAAAAATAAGATCTATCTATATCATAACCCCTACCAAAACAAGAATTTCCAAAATAATAAGAATTATCAATACCATTATAGAGTCGAGATAAGCCCCCATCCCCAAAATCTGATAAAGAGGAATTTCAATTAATAGTGTTGGAACCTGTGGGCTCGCAGCCAACTCCTTAAGAAGACATATCTCATAAAGCTAATAAATAGAAATCTTAGATTATTAGAGAACCTATTCCGATGAAAAATATATAAGAAGAAGTGCCTGAATTGCCACCTGCTCCCCTCTCATCTCAAAGGTCTCCGTCAAAAAAGGTTTACATCGAGAGTACAAGAATGAACAACTAATAATAATAATAATAGATAAAAAATGATAGCCAAGTGTAGTTGAGGAATGATAGTCAAGTAAAACAAGACTTATCATAGTCCAGAAGTACTTCGAAAGATAATAAATTTGTATTCAAACAACAATCTCTTGTTGATAGAATTCCAGCAGCTGCTCCTAAGATCAAGAATAAGAAATATGTTTCAAAAGAACCTGAACCTATGCGTATGTCTCAAATGACAAAATCTAAAAAGGTTTACCAACCTCAATAATAATAATAACTGCAACAGTCAGGTGTTTATATAAGGACGGAAATTTCCCTCCCATAACCCAACTCAAAATCTCCAATGCAATCTCAGAGATCGATAGAGGTTTAGGAAAAGAAGAATAATGCTGAATTTAGAGAATTGACAAAGGAGGAACTAAATAAATTATCTAAATCTGACAAATTGGAATATTATGAGAGAAAAAACTAAATTGAAAGTTCAAAACGAATCGAGATAGAGAGGGAGAGATAGATGTAAAATTAGTTATTGAAACGATCATAACATTCTAAAGCATCATACAAATAAGAACATCCACATGAGGATGAGCATGTTAATCATGGAAACTAATTTGATTTAGAAAACAGGGTTCACAACATGTCAGAATCTGAACCAGAGGAAGATCAAATATAGCCTCAGTAGAAATAAAACATTACTGAGGCATTTAATTAGAAATAGGAATTTAGTCAGAAATAAGAATTTAACCCAAGAATAATTCAGAAAAATAGGGATTAAAGGGAGAGAATAATAAAAAAGATGGCGAATATATTAAGTTTTTCTTCTTTGGATCCATAAGTCAAGTAAACTATCATAAATGCTTTTGAAGAGAAAAAATATAATCCTAACGATTACGTTGTCAAACAAGGAGATGATGGAGATTCCCTATTTTTAATTGACCAAGGAGTATTAGAGTGTTATATCAAATACTAAAATCATAGTGAAAGTAAATATATAAGATCATACCACCCTGGAGAATTATTCGGTGAACAAGGTAATTCTATTATTTTAATATATAGCGTTATTATACAATATCAAACGATCAGCATCTATTCAAGCGAAGAATGAATGTGTATTATGGGTCCTAGACAAGCCAACGTTTGATCATGTACTTAAAGATCAATGGCTGAACAAACGATAAAGGTAATTTAGTAGTTATATGTAGAAATATGGACTTTTTATAAAATATTCCAATTCTGGAGACGATATAGGAATATGAAAAATAATAAATTGCTGATTAATTGAAGGAGCATAAATAGAAAGCTGGAGATATCATAATCAAATAGGGGGAGTAAGGTGATGCATTATATTTTGTGGTTTAAGGGAAACTAAAGGCTTTGAGAATGGAGAAGGGCATTGAATAGGAGGTTTATACCTATAAGGAATTTGATTATTTTGGAGAACTAGCATTACTGAAGGATATTCCTCGATAAGCATCTATAATTTGTGAAACTGACTGTTTGTTGTATGCATTAGACAAGAAATCCTTCAAGAGATTAATGGCCCCAATTGATGAATAATTAAAAAGAAATGCAGAAAAATATTTTTAGATTAGATGAATATATTAAATAAATTAATTACTTTTTTCTAAATTCATATAAATTTGCTGAAATAGGATGATTATTAACTGAAATTTTATTGAAGGTCTGTAATATCTAAGTCAATCTCCTCAATTAATCCTCTATTTTATTCCATGTCAATCTACATATAATATAAAAATACTAATTAGCAAAATTTATTTATCATATGGATACATTTCCACATGGACTCTCTAATATTCTTCTTATCTGTCTTAATGAGGGATGTCTCCAGTAATTTATCCAAATAAGTGAGTTCAGTTGCAACAATTTATTCAAGGGTGTGACACAGATTTAGTGCATTAATAAACTCCTACCATGTAGTCTCAAGTATATCATAGAATATGAAATTCAAGTACTGATCCACAAACCTTTACATTTGATTTCTGAGTAAACAGAAATTCTTTTATAGCTATTATTGTTTGATGACTCTTGGAATCTATTTCCACTTCCTCCTTAACTAATATGACATAAATCTAATTTTGATTATTAGATCAAAGAAAACTAACACTCTGGTAGTAACTGATGGTGTAAAGCAAGATTGTAACAAATTAAACTTAGAATCTAATTATACATACAAAATATCAGCAAACTAACTTAATAAATTAAAAATACATTTGATTACAAGAAAACTTGAGGAGCATGAGCCAAATGACTCTTGACATATATTTTTGGATTGGTTTCGAATCCCCTCAATATCGATGGCAATATGCTTCCAAACCCATCAATGTATTGAAATAGAAAAGATTCTAAATAATCTCCATCCATCGTGAAATAGTGCTTCCTTATGTTCTCCCAAATTTTTATGAATCCAAGTTCTTGGAATAATACAAATTTAACTAATTTGTTTGTCTAATTATTAATTTAAAATATACCAAATCATAATGATGTTTCATGTGCATGCCCACTGATATATTAATTATAGTTTGAAAATGGTCATCAGACTAATAATCCTCATTAGGAGGCTCAACGTCTTGCTTGACCTCCTCAGTAGGTTGTACTTCCAGATCATCTAACGACATTTTTTCAATTTTAGACCTGATTGATGATATAGACTTATTATCATCACGAAAATATTCAACATCCATCTTATGGATCAAATCAAACTACTATTATTTGAGTTGTTCTGCTTCTTAAAAGAGTGATATTGACTCAGATGGCTCTTCTTGTAATGGTCTACCTTCTATCAATGCCAAATCATTCAGTAATTTGATTTTCTCTTTCTATAATTTTTGCTTTTCCCTTAATTCATCCTCTAATTATAAATTTTTTTCATCCTGCTATCGAATTAGCTTATCGTATGTTCTAATGATCCTATTTACTTCTATCTATTTTATTATTGCATTCTGATTCTCTAATTTCTTTTTAGTTCCCTCCTATTTTATTTGTTCCTCCCTTTCCTTTTATCTCTTTAGTTTCTCTTTAATCTTTCTTACCTCCTCTAATTTCTTCAGCTTTTCTGATTTCATCTATTCTTCTCTAAGTTTCAATAATTGCTAGTGTAGGATCTCAATCTAAGCCTCCTTCCTTTCATAATACTTTTTAATGTAATTAGATTTCTCCAAACAATTCAACAATAGTTTGAAATGCCTTAACTAACACATGTCAAGCATTGTGTCAATAAACTAGTATTTCAACTCTCTTCCTTGATCAATCAATGTAATGTTCTTTATAACTGTATTGTAGTGGGATTGAAAATTATGAGGAAAGAAACTTGGTATCTATATATCAGTATCTTATTGAAATAATCCTCTTTACAAGTCTTACAACAAATTATTCGTCAATGAAATGAAGTAATGTTTAAGGCATAGATCTTTAGTTTTAATGTTTTCTATATATTTATAGAGTTTCTCTAAAGGATTGGGATCTTCATAAAATATCCTATGAATAGTTCTCAATTAATCATACAGTAATTAGCTTCGTGAGAATAAATTAAGTAATGTAATTTATGGTTCAAGTATTTCCATCAACAATATGGTATTTTAGGTTTCATCCAATATTTCCTGTATAATTTATTTGATTCTCTAGCCTATCTTATTCATTGGTGGCTTCATTACAAATATCCTAAGATTCTGCAAATACGTAGCAATATCCATGAAAAACTGATTTATTTGCTTTAATGCAGTCATATCTTCAACATAGCAAATTTTAGCCTACTCATACCTCTAATTATCTAAATGATAATAGAAATATTCATTTTAAAACCCCTTTGAGATATTAAAAATTAGTACTTGTAGTATTTATAAAAGTATCCTTGTATAATCGAATTAGCTTTCTATTTTGATTGATGCATCAACATTACAAATGTTATTGATATTTATTGGATTGACTTCTACTAACATAGGTGGTACAGGTGATGCTATTAATTTTAACAAAACATTACATAGATGCTCCCAATATGTGATTTGCTCTCTTCTCAGATTTATGTCAAAAAAGTGATTGATTGGGTCTTCATTTTTAACTTCCTTAATTTATGAAATTGCTGAGGGGGGTCTATATGACTCATCAGCCGTTGATTCCGTGAACCAATTCGTCCTATCTTGCTCAGTTAAGCGGGGTATTTTGAAATTCAAATCAAAGCATCCAGAATGAGGCTAAATATGTATTGGAACACTCATCAATTCATTTTCATTTGGCTTGTTTAATTAAAACACATCTGGCAAATCAGCATAATACTTTTCTATGTATTTCATCTTCAGAAATATATTCTATTCTGTTGGCGGCTCATCATAATTAATCCTTGGGGGCTTCTTGGGTGTCGGAATATCTAAATATCCACTCTGGACTCTACATTTCTTCTCTGCTTTGTTTTAAATTAAAAGCACATACTTGCAAATTCAAACTAATCCTCCCTAATCACAATAGTGTTGTAATTTATCATTTTTTTCTTTTATTAAAAAAAAATAATAAATATATAAATCATTTATGCCATTAACCCAACTCATTATCTTCATCATCTGAATCCAAATCCTTCTTACGATTATCCTCCTACACCTTTAACATACTCATTAATTTTGATTCAGCGATAATTTACTATTATTCCTTTTCAACAAATTCCTTGTTTCTTAAATCCTTAGGAAACTACCACCACTTAAGTTTCTTATCCTTCCCACCTGTCATCAATATTTAAGAATCCTCAAACCACATTAATTTTGTAACAGCACCTTCATGAGCCTTCAAAACATCTATGTTATAGGAATATAAATACATATTGGCTACAAATCAATAGCATTGTAAATTGTTATCGTCCCATCATCATTACCGACCATCAGTTCTCCTCTTTTTCTCGACCATTATAATTCTCTACTCTAATTAATTGGAAGAATATTACCTTTATCTTGCAGTCCAACTTCGTTTTTATTTTTGCTTATGCTTCCTAACCAGCCTTTCCTACATCCAACACTGTAAGTCCACCTTCATTATATCCACAAGCTATGATGTAATTCTTCACATCATCAAAATATATTCCCCTTATGAATGGTGTATTGAAAGGAAATTGTGCTATTATTGATGGTTTAGGGAATTAGACATTCATTAAGAATAAGTTTCCAGCCCTATCTCCTACTATTGCCAAATATCTATCTTGATTGTATATCATATATGTCAATTCAGCCTAACTTAACTCAATATCTATCTTTAGAATGAAATAAAGTACCCACAGCTAATTGAGCCTTATCTAAATCGACTATCCGATAATGCCTATCTTTAGAAATAGAATTAACTAGATTCTTTCTTTGAAATAACCCCATAACTCTTTCTGTATGCATTTCTATTTCTAAAGATTCCTCAAATTTATTAGTTTTTGTTGATATTTACAACACATTAATTGTACCAGAATCGAGACCAATTAATAAATTTTTTGAGGAAGGATCCCAATAGAGACAAATAGCTTGAGCATTATATTCCCTCTCCCATAATTTCGAAAAGCTCTAATCATCCATTTGATAGCATTCAACCCTCCCAACAGATTGAGTCGTTGGTTCGCCCTTTTCGCTCTCCCATGGCATTTTCATATTTGTGACATAGGCATCAACCCTATTCAATAGACTCATATCAGAATTCAAGACAAAGAGTAAACTTGGTTCTTTGGCAATCACGAAATCTCTAACTCCATAAAGTAGCACTTATTCGAAAGCCAATTTTGGTGGAACTAAATCATCCATTTTATCTAACTGAATTGTTATATTATGATACTTCTAAGAATTCCCTCAATATTTGGCAATTGAATATATCTTTACGCACTATCAAATTTTTGAGATAATTATCAAGTCCAATTCTACGATCTTCAAGTTCCTCTTTCGACTTGCCTACAAATACAGTTATGAAGGATTTTTTTGGTAAACCTGGCAAATTTTGAAACATCTCTTATAATTTTTTATTCAAGTCCTCGAATTATGAATACCTCTTATCAAGCATCCATTATTTTTTAGTTCTAGTCTTAACCTACACCTTATATGTAATATATTTATTATCCTCCTTAATACAGGGATAAACATCAAAGATCTTAAGTAATCCTTTACATTCTGGTTTTGAGAGAGCTTGCATGATAACCTCCACATTTACAGATTCATTTTTTAGCATTTTTTTTAATATTTAATGATTTAATGTTTATTTTTGATTTCTCGTCAAGGGAAGACACGCCTCACAAAATGGTACACTAGTTCCCTAACTACTAGAGAGAAGACAAGGTTCATTAGAGAGGTATTTATTCTTAATATCAGATCAATGCAATTGTACTCACAAGAACAACAAGACATTGCAATTTTTTGGAATATAATGAATACAAGATTGTCTATAAAAGATATGCCTCACTATATTTTATATGCATAGTAGATAAGGAGGACAATGAATTGAGTGTGCTTGAAATCATCCATCATTATGTTGAAGTATTGGATAAATATTTTGGAAATGTGTGTGAACTTGACTTGATTTTCAACTTTCATAAGGCTTATCACATATTAGATGAATTGTTATTGGGTGGATTTGTACAAGAACCAAGCAAGAAAATTATTTTAAAAGCCATAACATCATAGGAGGCACTTATAGAAGAAACTAATGATGATTAAAATAGATGATATAAGTATTTCATTTAATTGACATTCTTATTTTCTATTCTATATAATATATAATACCATTTATGATTATCTTTTCGATGGTACAGGTTTCGATAATACAAGTCTCTCGTATGTAGTTAGATTTACTCGGAAATTTTTAATTTAAACAAAAATTAAATTTGTTAATGGGATTAAGAATATAGCTTCTAAACCCATGAATGGGATTAATAGATATATCCTATAATCCACATCTGGTTCAATCGTCCTCAATAAGCATATGATACCAGATGCCAGTATGTTAGTCCATAGTAAAACTATAAACATAAAAAAGTAGTAAAGATTATATTTTCCAACCTATTTTATTAATTATTCTATATACACAGTTATTTATAAAGGGACAATGATGATCATAAACTTGAACACATTTTCTACAGAATTCACAATGCTTAGATCGAGGTAGGATCTTGACTTAACACTCGATGCATATATCATACAAATTGTATTCTTGTAGTAGCAGTTCCAAACTATGATAATCATTCCTTTACTCTTTTGAAGAATATGCATATCCTGGAGATTTGATAGCTACAATTAGAAAAGAAATTAAAGTTAAACCAGCTATGATGAAATAAAACAATTCTATGTTTTTGTTGTAATCTATTCCAAATATTATGGTTATCGAATTGTATATTCCAAAAAACACCAAAAACCCCAGCGCTTAATTATATGATCTTTTTTCTTCAATTATTTATATTAATACTTGGTTTTATGGTCATCGAGAATAAATTTTTCAAAGTTAATTTGATTTAAGTCAGAGCTTACAATGTTTCAGTGTCCTAAGTTAAATCTTATGCCCTTAACTACGATAAGTTCAGTATTTCAGGATTAGCTCCTCTATAGAGCAATTTTCTGATTAGTTTCACTTATTTCATCATAGCACAAATATGCAATGGTGTGTTACCTTCACAATCCTTAGAATTAACATCAAATTAAGAAATTAAAAATATTGCTGCTTCTTCCTATCCTGTATAGCATGCTTAATGTAACGGTGTTATGAATAATGGATTGGGATGTTCTTTAGATACTCTTTTGAGATGTATCAAAGACATAAGTTATCCTCCCAACGCCGCCATACCAAGAGTGTTTTATATTTATACATGAGTTGAGACTAATTTGATAGATTTATCCATTCCCTTATATGCTAGATATTGGACACATGTGTATCCAAACACATCCTCCTAATTAATCCAATCTGCATTTCCATACTTGGATATCAATATATCAAAAATATAATTATTCCCATTCAGGGCAGTATAGTGCAATAATGTTCTTTAATCCTCATCTTTAAGTAATTATATTTAAGGATTATCTAAATGCTCCAATAATTATTTAATGTCATTCTTTCTTGCAATTTCCAAAATAGGATTTTAAACCTTATATGGTAACTTGGGTATGTAATATCTGAGTTATGTTTGTTTTATATGATTCTTAATAATTGTGTCTTTAGATATCAATTAATCATCCATTGAACTCATTAAAGTATTCATATGTAATGTTAAATAATTGGCAAATAGAAGGTGGGGAGAAAAACATTACTTGAACTCATTCAATAAAGCATCAATTTGGAATTCACTACTTAAAATGCCTAGTGCTGCTTATGCATATTTGATCTCACTCAAGAAGATAGTTTCAAATTTCTTGTTAAGAAGTACTAATTTTTCAAATATCATATTGATTCAATTTTGACCCTACACGAAAATGTGTCATGCTAATTGGAACAAAACTAGATTTGGTTGAATAGAGGAAAGTTAAATTTGACGAAGCATCAACATTTGCATAAAACAACCAAATGTCATATCATGAAGTTTCGGCAATCACTAAACAAAACATGACCTACTTAATAACAGTATATCTTAAATATATTAGACATTATAAAACAATTTATTATCATCAAGAACACAATCACCAGGCATAAGACCATAATAATAAACAATTCAGGTTTTATAATTTAACAGGTTATAAACCAAGTCATCAATAGAAGAATTCTCCAAAACAGAATCAGAAGATGAGTAAGAACAGCCGAAAAGTAGTAGATAAGAGACTAATCGATCATAAAGAGCCAATACTTATGGAAACATGCAACTATTGGAATAATCTATGCCTTAAATTTAATTCCTATAAGGATCAGACCTCTATAAAACAATTAAAGAAGAATCCCACACCAATTCTGGATAACAATCTCCACTTCATTAAGAGTTATCTAATAGAGATTTATTACCTCTTATTAAATAACCTTCATTTAGGACCCAAAAGTCAGAATTTAGCATGTATGAATCTAAACAACAAGATAAATTTTAAACAATTCTATAAATGATGACTGAACTCTAAACAAATATGACATAATTTAAAATCTAAATTAATCAAAAACCTCAAAAAATAGAATTTGATGATTCTGAAATAGTAGTTAAAATATTTGACTCGTTCGATCCGAATAAATTTGTTCCATAATAAGAGTTCAAACCACAAACAGTCTATGATTTAAAAAAGCTCGTATCACCATCTCCAAGATAATAGTGGATTAAGGTAGAAGAAAAAGAGTCTGATATTGAAATCTATGATGTGGATACTAAGAGAGTTAGAAGTGTTACACCGAAAAAATATGGCAATGTCAGAACACTTAATCTTGGAGGGAAAAATGAACGATTATTCAGAGCCTAATTCAGAGTTTCAAATCATAAACTCATATCCTTTAATGTATTTCGAGATGACAACATATTGAAGCTTGCACACCTTCATTCAATCAATAATAAATTAGATTGTAATTAGTATAAGAAGTTAACAGAATATCTTTAGAAGGAACGATCGAAATATTCTTGATTTTAATTTTAAATTTATTTATTTTTATAAAATAATGTCAAATAGGGGGAGGGTTTCAAGTAGATCTCCAGGTAGTAATAATTTTAAAATCAAGATAAGGGTGCATTTCCTTTAGATCATTTTCATGAATGTGATAAATAGGCAAATGAATATAGTCAGTGTATTACAAAACATGAATTGATGCCTAAACGATGCAGAAAGTTTCAAGTTGAATATTTGACTTGCCGTATGAATAATGGATTAATGTAAAAGGAGGATCTAGAAAAATTAGGAATAACATAAGAAGTAATAAATTTGACAAAAAAAGACATCTTGGGAATCAGAAGAATAGGAAAAATAGTTTTTGTATGATAAAATTGAAAAAATGAGAGAAAGAGCCATGCAATCTGCTTTGAGAAGATTTACACAGTAATAGGAATCAAATAAGTAAGAGGAATAAAAATAGGAATGAGCTTTTATGTATATTAATTTCATTTTTTACCAGGTTTCTTACCTTATTTTTTGAGTTCTGCCTACTTTTCTTAAACAAAATTAGGATTTGATGCTGCCTCATCAAGCATATCTTCTGCTGCTGATGTATCAATGCCCTCAATATATAAGTCCCTTATTTGATCCATGCATTATTGTAGAGTATCAATATCAAATATAGATAAAGCATTAACCATTTTCTCCTATATTGATAAAACCTTCCAATTTTGTATCTATTATCTTGCTGCTTGAACTAATGTTTAATCTACTGCAGGATCTTATATCAGTTTTTCTAAATCATCAGGATTTCCAACTTTCTCTTATTTGCATAACTATTAATATAAAAAAGTAAAATTACATCGAATATCTATTATTCCTTCTTTACTAAAGCTGAAATTTCCTATCTCAATTAATCCCTTTATTGAATGATCTCCTACATATCTTGTTTATACAATTATCTTTGTGTTGCATATTCGTTCATCAAAACTTCCTTCTAATCTCTAGGATAATTAAATTTAATATTTACCTCTAAACGAACTTGATTTCTTCCCTCATTTTTAGATTTCTTGCTATTATACCAGAAATTTGTTCTCTAGCCATCAAAATACCTTCTATTATTTCCCTCTTTTAGACATCGTTTCTGATATTGATCAACCCTGCATGTTTAGCATAATGATCCATAATTCTATCCTACTCTAAATGCCCTAAGAATTCATGTATTATTTCATTAACGTGATTATCGGATCTAGGATAAACCCTTTATAAAGGTTTCTCTTCTTGCACTTCAACCTTGGTCTACTTACCTTTCTTATCCTCCTTCTTAGGTGCTTTCTTCTAAGCTGCTTATTTTGCTTCCTCTTCCCTTTACTTCTTGGTCAATCTCGGAGCATTTAACAAAGCCTACTCTTCTTCTGTTAGTTCAGGTTTAAGTGATAACAGATATTTTGCTCTAGATTTCTTAGCATTTGCAGCTCGACCAGGCTCCTTATCTTCCCAAGATTTCTTAATAGCCTTCTCCTTATCCTCCTTTGTAGTATCTTTGATTATGGCTACAGTATCACTACCATACACAGTTAAGAACCAAAAGATTGATTCAGTCTCCTCTGAATGCTTCATAGCCTCTGGCCATTCCCTCAAATCAAATAACGCTTATAAAATATATTCTCCATCCTTTTGAACTTAGACATTCGACAATTATGCCTAATTGATGCCATAATTATAAATTATTATTTCTTCTCCTCTTAAGAGTTCAAGTCGAATCAATCTTTCTCCCTTCATTTCCGATTCTACAATTTCGACATCAGCTGCACCACCTTTTGTCTGCTTTCCCTTGACTGCAGTGTTTTATTATTGAACTACTCCTTCAGCTAATCTGACAAAGAAACTTGAAATAGAATCATTAGCAAATATTCTCTCCCTGAAAATTATTCCATACTTAGTTGGAATGTATTTATCCGAATATCTCATAGGCTCTACTTATTCAATTTGTTAAATTTACACATCTTGGTTGATTAAAAAGTCCATTTCAAACGATCCCTCTGCAACATTGTATGGTGGAATCCCCTCCAAAATGAAATAATGCTGAACGCCACTTTTCAAATTAAATCTCTATGTTCCAGTTACTATTGATTCAGATTCAAATAAATTCTTATGAACTCCCTCAATAGTTTGAAGCATCAAAGGGTTTCCTACAGGTGGTATTTCAATTATTTTCAATTTAAGGTATCTGAGTAAAGAGTTATCATTAGTGCTTTTAACCTTATAAACGAATGATCCAGTATCTTTATTTGAGTTGATCTGTACTCTGAATCTGAAGAAAACAAAATATTTTCCTGACTCACAAGCTGGGTAATCTATTGTGAATGATTTGGTTTAATATCCTTCAAGATCAACCAAGTATTCAGCGATTGACAGTGTTTGCACCTTATTGCTAGATGAGAGCCATAGCGTAAAGTTTAAAGGTGAATATATGTTCAACCTAAATACATGATTCTTATTATCGAGTAAAACCATTTATGAGCTTACACATTAATTTAAAATCTTATAATCTTTAATCGATTCGAAAGTTTCCAGGTCATACCTCTACAGCATAGCAAATGGTTTTATTTATCTATTCAAATCTATATTTGATGAATATTTTGCTTAAAATCCAAACAAAAATTAAACTTAATGATTTTCATCCTAATCCTAATCTCTTTGAACAATTAGCATTTCCAAGTTATCATATGTAGCAAAATCTGAATCAGGATTAATTGGAACTTGTACTGCTTATGTGTTCAATCTCCTTGGGTCATATGAAATCTAGATTGAGTCAAACAATTATAAGAATTCCTTCTCATGTATCCAAAATCCTCCCTCACCTCTTTGAATGGGCTCCTATGCATTTGCTACAGCTGAGAAATCTTCCAAAGGCTTCAATGAAAAACTCTCATCCTTAACATTCTGAGATATGACAGATTTGTCATCACCTCTTATTTCTGGTAGCTCATAGTTTGGTGGCCTGTTCAATTTATTGACTATACATTTCTTTGCAATATAAATTTCATCAGCTGCAAATGGGCAGAATATGGCTACAGGGTCCTATCCCTAAATATCAGATTTAAGTTTCAAAAACTTATGCTTAACTGGCTACTAACTTTACTAAGATCTCCTCTTAACTTCATCCTCACTCATTTTTTCCTTCAATTCCTTCCTTTTTCTCCTATACTCTAATTTTTCCTCTTTCGTCATTTTAGTCATAGGAGTTTTACACAATTCAATATACTCCTATCTCATTCTCAGTTCTCTATCTGTTCTCTTTTATGCAAAATACATGTTAAATCCATTATCATTTTAAAATAGTTCTAAAACACTATAAGAGAAGCATGTGTGAATATTTGTTTTAGAGAGATCAGTTGGTTCAGATACAATAGACCTTCTTCTTTTAAATTGATCCAAAGATGGTAGTATCGAAGGTTTTGGCTCTTCCTAAACAATCTTTACATCTTATTGAAACTACTCCTCTTCATGAACAACAATTTTTGTTCGATTTCGTTCATAGTTATCATAAAGTTTCTTTTAATTTCTTAAAACCTCATTTTAGTAATCCCTTTTCGCTTTATTATTTGTATTATTGGCTGATTAATCATTATACCCATATACTGATAAATAAACAGAATTGTAATAATCTCCCATCATTTACTCAACAATATTCCATGAATTTCCTTTCAAATCAATTGTTTCAGTTAATAACCCCATCAGTGAATACATGACGAAACCATCTCCAACAAGGCTATCTTTGCTTTAATAATCCCATAACTGTAAAACTGCCTTAGATATAAGCATAGGCCATAATTGTGTTTCTTAGACACTGTAAGGTAACAATGGTTTCCCTTAAAAATTAACTGGCATGTGATCTGTTATTTAAATTTTTCTTTCCTTTCCCATGAAATACAATTTGATAATATATTTTCCAGATGGGTTATAGATAGGTGCTCCATCCTTTTAAGGGTATATTTTAGCAGACAAGGGTTTAGAGTTATTACAATCTCTAATGTCTCTATCTTTGATCATCTATAATTATGATGCTATCCATCTTGCATTAGCTGGCATATCCTCTGTACAAACAACATCGCTAAGTCTTACATCTTTCACATTTATATAATTTTCATCAAAAATCTCTTCAGGACCTTTCTTAGTGCCCTTCTTCTTTTAAGCAGCCAAGGCTGCCTATCTGTCTAAAAATTCTTTTTTTCTGATTTCAAATTCTTCATGAGTCTCCTACCTTTCATAACTTTCACAAATCGATAATTATTGGTCTATTTCATTTTACATGTAGGCAATCTTCTCTTTAGTTTCAATCCTGGTTGAATATTGATCATCATTATCTCTGAACAATCCATCTTCAGTCATATATGGGGGTTCAACATCAGATTCACTAGGGTTGAATAAATTAATATTACATTGGGTATTTCTTCCTTAAAAATAGTCTAGGTCTTCTCCAAAATACTACATGATTGTCAGTTTCATAAACAAATTTACCAACTGGCGGATCTCCACCTTATAAATTTATTTCCCTAACCACCTCATCACCTGGCCATTCCTCTGGATCAGGCAATGGTTGATATTCTGTAGGAATAATATTGCAATTTACCTTATTATAAGACCTTATTGGGTTGATCTGGAATTTTTATCGGTTTTAGATCTCTTGGGGGATTTTTAACAGTCGCGGGTATTACGTCTTTTAAAGGTGTTGCTGCCTTATATACTTGCTTAGCTTTAGGATCTTTCTACTTTGGTGGCATTAAAAATTAAAATTAATGTTATTGATTTATCTATTATTCTAAACTGCACTCTCATAATCTGAGCATGTTCAATCGGTAACAGCCTGCTGGATACTAGCATACAATGACAATATGAAGAGTAGGGTAATTATTTGTTATTTACAAAAGAACCTAAATCATCTGATTGAGAATATTTCAACTTCGACAAAGATTAAGGATCCTGAATTTCATTTGAAGGGTTTACAAGTCTATATGGTTAAGAAATGTTTTGCTGTAATCAAGAAGGAAGATGTTCAACAAATTTTGACTGATTTTGAAAACGGCAACAAAACTCATACCACGTATAGGGAATTAGTGAAAGGATTTGATTATGGATAATATTACAAGGAAATAAGGAAACCAACTGAGATCAAGAACGAGGCACTAGATTCAACTATATTGGCAATAATAAAAATGCTAGAAAAGGAATTTTCATAAATCCCACAGGAGCAATCCGATCAATTTGAAAATATTGCATAGACAAACTATCTGCCAATATTATCTATAGGTTTTCTTGTGGTTCTATTTGTGATTATATATAAACTTGTTAGGAAGGGAGATAATCAAAACAAAAAAAAATAATGATGTTTTATATATTATAATTAATAAAAAAGTAAAAAATTAAAAAAAAATGAAGAGTAAATAAATCAAAAAGCTAACAAAGGAAATTAAAAAAAGACAGGATGAATATGATGATATATTTGATGATGAACCAGAGATACCTATTATAAAGAAAAAATCAAGTTAATAAGTATAATAGAACGAGATCAAGAGATAATTTAGTAATTAGTTTGATAGATCTGATAGTATAAGATGTCCCATGCCTTCAATAAATGTGGAATAAGTATTATTTTATATTTTATATAGACTCTCTAAGATATATTGTATGAATCGTCTAAAGAATCACAATTTAGCAAGAGTTTAAAATTAATAATATCGCAAGGGTAGCGGGACTTAAAAGACAAGAAGAAATACTATCATTACAAATGGTAATCATTAAGTCATGCCAATTGCGGTAGAGAAGAATACTACAAACAATAAAATAATCTGAAGGAATCGGAGGAAAGGGAAATTTTAGAAATTAGAAATGGAATAATAGCTAAACTAAATTCAAATAAAGTTCAAGGATTTATGAGTAAAGATGACATCCTAAGTGAGTTTAGAGCTAATTTCATGAAGAGGAGAATGATGAATTACGATGGGCCCATAATTGAAGAATTTTAATTTTATGTCGATTAGGGTGATATAAATACATTAATAAAGTAATAATTTGAGTTAAATAAAGAAACTAGCATCTTCTACTAGATAAGTTGTTATCAGAATCAACCCTAATCAAGGAAGATGTCAAACCCAGCTTCATCCCAAGACATCTATAGAAGCAATAACTGTAATAGGAGGATAATTAGAAAATTTAAATTGCCTCCAAAATTAATGTTTAAAAACTTAGAGAAAAATTTAAATGCGAATCAGTTCAGGTATTATTGGTGTGAACTTAGTTTTAAAGGAATTATTGACATTGAACGAGTCCGAGTCCCTAGTAATTCCAAAAAGTGTTAGAGTCATGATGTTGGATACAAAATGTGATGAACTCTACACTGACCCTAAATTTCGATAATCATAAGTCGAGAAATACATACACATGTACAATTTTTTGAAGGCAAGATTCTAAAGTACTATTTTTAAAAATCCTAGATTTTGAATTAAGTAAACTCCTAGAACTAACTATTTATATTGTGAATAACGTGCATTATTAGCATAAGTTCAGATTGCCAGAAGATAGACGACAAGTCAAAGCTAGAGATTTGTTATAGTTTTTAGAAAAATTAAGATGAATTTATATAAATTAACAGTAATATGTAATTAAAAGACTCTGGTTTAGACTACGATACAAAATAGTATCATGAACTAATGAATAACTTCGAAAACCTTCTTAAGAATACCCAAGAGAAGATAAAAAATCAGCAAATTGATATTTGCACTTGCGGTCTTAAAGAACAATTAGATCTTAGAAATTATGAAATTGAATAGTTAGAACTACAAATTAAAGGGTTAAAGAATGGGGATACTAAAAACAAGCAATATCAAGCATATGAAGCAAATATCAATTAGAAAAATTAAATGATAGTGAAATTGGAATAGGAACTTGAATTTGTTAAAACTTAGTTAGAGGAGGAAAAGGATAAGAATGAGCTTCACAATGAGTAATTCAAAGAGATGCAGATTCAGTTTGAATATTTGAAGAGAGATTTCAACTAAAGAGAAAAAGAGGATCTTTAAATCAATGATAAGATTTCTCTTGGTTATCATGAAATTGCATAAGAAAACCATAAATTCAAAGGAACTATAAAAGAACAATAGAAATAAATTGACAGACTCAAATTAACCCTTAATCAGGCTAATTTAAGTATTTTGCAATTATCAAAACCAATGATTCATAGTTTGAATTAATAGACTCAAACAGATTTACCATACAGTTTGAATGATGAATAGAATTACAGAAACCATCTTTAAGAGAAAATATAAAATTAATAAACAAACATCGAGAGATTCATCAACCAGTTTATAGAATAGAAGAAAATACGGAACAAATCTCAAAATGAAGTAAAGTTCTATTTTGAATTATAGTAAAGGTATTATCAAATTTATTTTGTATAGTCTGGAATTATTAAAAAATGAGAATTTCCAAATAAAGTCATCATTCAATAAGTACATGTAGAAATATGACAATCAGGACGATATGGTGCAGAAGAATCTGATGATAGCATACTAAGAGATCGACAAATTAAAGGAAACGAATCTGAAATATCAGAATGATATTGAGATCAAGATGAAGGATTAGATTGAGCAACAGTAAATATAGATTGAAAAGTTGAATAATGAGCTGACCACTTAATATGATGAAGTCTATAGATTAGATTCAGAATTGAAAGAAAAGCAGAGAGACTATCAAGATATCTATTTATAATTAAGCTTGAAGACGTAAGAGTTAGAATAAGTGGAAAGCTAATTTGAATTCATCAAGTAAAACTTCGAGGAGGAAACAAGACAATATAAGGATCTTATTCAACAGAAGGAGAAACAATTAAACTAATGGTTGGAAGAAAACAAGAATCTAAATAACTAATAATTGAATTTCCAATCCAAGTGTTCTGAACTATCTGCCTAATTGGAGATGAAGTCAGAACTTATAACACAGCAACATAATTAGATTCAAGATTTGTATGGACAATTGCAAGATTCGAAATCATAGGCATAAAATTTACTAATTCAAAATGAAAAGCTCTAAGTCTAGATCAACTATATGGAGCAAAATTACTAACAGATACAAAATTAGTAATAGAATTCAGAAGAAAATAATTAACAAATATATAAAAAGTATGCTCATCAGTAAAAAGAGCTTGGTAGGTTGGAGGAGGAGAATAGTTAGATTAAATTTTGCACCTAACAACTCCAAGAGGATCTACAATTCAAAAATTAGAGAGTTGAAGAGTTAACACAACAATTAGAGGAGTTAGAGAGATAGTTATTTGATAGCATTCAATCCAGTAATCCATTTGAGAGATCTATAATCGAAAATAATTACATGTCTAACAAGATAGGAGATTTGGAATAGCTTCTAAAGGATAAGGATGAGAAAATCGATGAACTAGAAAAATAATTCCATCATCTATCTTATGAATTAAGAATTTTATAAGAATATCATCAAAGTTTGGTTTAGGAAAACGAAAAATACAGAGAGCAGATCATCGCATTATCTGAAGAGCTAGAGAAATTAAATATCTAGAATAATAGAGTGCTTCAAGATAGTGATAGAAGCAATAACAGACAATAAAATTATATGACTCAGATAATAAGGTCGGATCAGATTAAAAGTGATTAGAAGTCAAACTAGGGATCATAGGAGTAAAGTCCTAAGAAACTAGAACATTTAGAGACTGTCAAAGTTAAGATCCTATCTGGTGAAATTTAACGACTAAATATGTTAATGTAATAGTAATAAAAAAAAATCAAAGACTTATAATATTTTATTGAATAGATGATTATATAAAATGATGATAATAGGCTTTTAGCAAAACAGATTCTGGTGACTCATTCCTAAAAGGGGTAGATATTGGAAATAGACAATGTCGATTAAATACCAGAAAAAAGAAAATCCTCTAGCAGTTTTAGTTTTCATGCTAAGCGAATCATAAGCCACAAGGGGTCAGCTGAGCGAAAAAAGAGAGTTTGAAGGCTTTCCTTTAATAGAATAGAATATATTTTTTCTTTAAAAAAATTAAATATTAAATATTTGAAAATAATTTGAATTTCTATTAATTCTTTAAATAGGACGTTCAAATAGATAATCTTGACTAATAATTATTCTAGAATAATAAATTTATGATAATTTTAGATTTGGAATGATAGTAGCATAAACTTTAGAATAATTATACGTTGACCCATCCTTGGTAGAATCACACCTTAAAATATTATAATGTTGATCATGGAAAAAATTTATTCCTATATTAAGACCTCCTTCACAATATACTAAGATAGTTTTAATGTAATTGCCATAATAAAAATCTTAAATTAAAATAAAATAATAAGATGGATGCTACTGTTGAGAAATTTAGTGTCAACAATTGGACCAACTTTTGTGAAAGTATAGGACATTTCAAGCACACCTGCTTTGATCCAGCACTCTACAAGAGATTTCTCAAGCCCCTTAAATAAGAGTTCATAAGATTCGAGGACCTAAACAACCACTTTGTCCTTAGTTTCTTCCCGTATTTTATTAAAATAACCCCCAAATAGGAAGATTGTTAAGACTCAACAGATAAAATGGCATGATCTTGACAAATACATACTTCTATGGCTCATTATCAGCTATGTAGAATCGGTAGAATCGGTAGAATCCAATGGAATTTATAAATTTATTACGCTCGTAATTTTTTTTTTCAAAACATAGGAACAAGGCCCTTTCATCAAATAAATATCCGAGATCATATATTTTGACGAGGATTTCATAAGATAGAAACTATATAGTCTCATGAATTGGAAAGTTAAATTAGATCCATGGGACGATTATTAGGTTGAAGTCCTAAAATAAATAGTCAAGTAAGTAATAATCATATATTAGAAAGTAAGAGTCTTAGGTGGATTGGGTGATTGTTACACTTGAATTTAATAAGGTTCTCAAAAAAGTGCGATATCCCAAATAATTGAGAGAAAGATGGAATAATGTATCAAACCCCTAGTTAAATAGGTAATTTTTGATAATAATCATAGAAAGCCTTTCAGCCTTTGTGAGGATATAAAATTGATGGATGCTATTAAACTGATCCCTGAATAGTTAGTTGTCAAGAAATATTGGTCCTTTATAAGGAAAAATGTCCTAAACTGGAGGAATGATAACCAAATCAAAATTAGATTCCACAAGATAATCAAGACGATCGGAAGAGAGATGGTAATTTTTTAAAATTTTATTGTAGGGACTTAATTTTAAAACTGATTCTGCAATTTATAAGATAGTTAAAGGAATTAAAAGCACGAATTCCTTCGATCCTATGGAAATTAAAGAATACTATACAGTAAAATGTGAGTATCAGGACGAAGAGAGTTCAAGAATGTAATCGTTTTAGAATGTTAATAATTCTTCTTACACATGCTAATCTATGAAGAAGGTTCGCTGTGAATGACTAAATTTTTCTCTCTTTATATTATAAAATGGTTTTAACAATTTTTAACAAACCTTTTTCCTTATTTTTTTTGTTGTCTTAAAAAAAATCAAAACTTCAAGTGAAAATTGCATTCTTAATTATATTAACTAAATATGTATGCTAAGAGGATCTAAATTTCTAGAATCACCATTCTGCGATTAGCCTTATGATGTGATTAGTGAAAAATCTTCTTGAAGAATTCAGAATCCATGTATGGAATAAGAAGAAGAAAAATAATAGAGATGTGCTATTATATTGAAATATTAACTGTCACTAGTTAGCTTGGTTGAGAATTATTTGAGGAAAGAATTTCATGAAATGTCATATTAGAAATGTGTTGATTAATAGATTTCCATATGATTTCCAATTTTATGGCTCTGATAATAAATCTAAGACACCTAGGATTTAATCATAACCTAAAACACTTATTTATTCTAGAAAATATTTATTTGTAGTATTCTAGTTTGAAATACTTTTTGTTTTTATTTTTGTATTTTGGTGTTAAAATTTTTAATTTATTACAGGACCAACCTTTTTTGAAGAATAGAATATATTTGTGCTAAATTTATATTTTGATTTTATTACCAAATTAAAATTACCTCAAGGAAATATCTTTGACATCCTATAATTAGTGGAAAATTTATGCGAGAAATTTGCTGTTTTAAACTGACAAATTTTTATTTTGTTGTTAAGCCTTGAAACTAATCCAACTGCCTTTGCTCTTAGAGAAACACTTTAGGAGTCTTTAATTATAACAGTAGGGCTTTTATTTTTAATTAATCTTGATTAGTATTTTTTTAAGAAATGATTCAAAATATCAATGAATGGGAATTGTTCACTACCAATATCGCTATGATCAGAGATTTACCTCTGGATATGAATGCTCTCAATGAGGACATCAAAATGCCTAACTAAATCATATAGTCTTTTACTTTAATAGACAAATATTTTCATGAGGAATTCTAGAGGTAACTTTTGATTAAGAAAACTATGTTTAGAATCACGAATGTAAATCTAAGATCTAAGTGGCATGATAAAGATAAATATCTACTTATATGGACACTCAGTAAGCTTATCGAACATTTAGGAATTAACTTCCTTGAAATGGTAAATTTTTTGATTTGTAGAATTTGTAGGAATCGAAGGGATGCTTCGAAATGGCTTCTAAAATACTTTCCATAGACGTTGATTTCATCCGAACCAAATGGTATGGATTGCTGAAATGGCCATTACGGAAGCAAGCATGGACATAAATTGAAGATGAGTTGCTTATTAAGCTCAAAGAGTATTTAACTTTGCTATTGTTTTAGGAAATACCCAAACGATAGGTCATGGATAGAATTAACCAGTGAATTCAATATACAAATGAAAATGGTTAGATATCCAAAACAGCTTCGTGAGAGGTGGCATAACGTCATAGATCCTAACATAACTAAGTATTGATCGTACACATACTTTTAAAGAGTAGTTTGGACATTAGATGAGGATCTGATTTTGTTTAAAGAGGCACAGAAAAACAAAAAGTGGTCTCGAATCACTAAGCTAATGCCCAATCAAAGGACTGATAACTAAGTTAAGAATAGATACAATTCTGTAATCAAGAGGCTTTGCAAGGAATTAGTAAAATAAATTTTTTATCATATAAATTAGGACCTTGATTTCAATAATTAAAATGTTCATAACGAGATTATATATATGATTAACTAGTCATAATCGACAAATAAGGAAGACTTTTATAAAACGAAAAAACTTAAAATAGAGGATCCAAACTCCTCAAGCTAGATTATCCAACAAAATCTTTACCCTATATTTATCTATCCTTATTACTACTACTACAGATTTTGATTTTTATAAATAAATTATTAATATTAATCAAATAATTTTTTTAAATACAAAAATTACATCATTTTTAATCATATTCCATTTATTCTTTTAATTTCTCTACTTCCGAATGCAATTTTGAGAATTATTAATTAATCACTACAGCATCATTCAAAACATATAAATATGGCTTATTCGATTCTTTAATTGTTATGCCTTACATAATCTATTATCCCTCCTCATAAGGTATACACTAATAAGCTATATGAACTCCACACTCTTCACAGCACCATCTATATTATTTCTCCATCTCTATATAAATTATATATTTAATCTTACAGTGCTATCGCTTTATAATTTTCATTCCTTCTTATTTCAAGTAGAGCTTTAAGAAGATTTATTTCATATTAATTGCAATACTATTATCTGACTTTCTATTTGGAAAACTATCCAATCCGATGTTCGAACCAATTACCTTCTTACCACATACGGCACAAAAATAAATCTTAATATCTTCAGACTTAAATGTGGGTTCATTGAGGGTTCTCAATTTAACTTTTGTTTCTAAATCCACATCTCTATTATAGATAGCAGACTTTAATGTTTTCAAAGAAGCTAACGTAACCTATTAGAATTATATTATTTATCACCTTCTGATCTTTAGATTGATCTAATTCTTTTAGTTTTTCTATAATTTTATCCTCGTCTTACATAATTTTAAATAATATTATTATTTTTACAATGTAGTGAATAGATGAAGGAAAAATTGTAAATATAAGATTATTTATTATGATTCATTATTCATCTCTTCTTCTTTTTCTATGATTTGCTACTTGGTACGCATTTAGGACAGAAAAAGTCATCATCCTCTTCTTTAATGTTCCTAACATCAACTTTAGCACAGTCATCATGCATCCATATTTTGCATTTATCACACTACACATATGCACAATCAGGATTGGACAATTTTTTACATACACATATTGTATACCATCCTAAGGGATCTGTAACTATTTTATCCTCGTTAATTGTTGCTCTAGTAAAGTAAGTGTTTTCATCTTTTTCAGGCGTCTCTTCATACTCCTTAAGTGACAGCACTTTTATTTTTGTATCCAAATCATTTATGAATATCCAAGTTGTCTTTAATGTCAAAAACAATTCCACTTCACTTAACCCCTCAATTTCATGCTTCTCTAAATGAATATCAGTCATAGCCAATTAATGCCTATCAATATACTCTTATATCTCCACAATCGGAAGATGAGTTGGCTATATCAATAACACAGCTATATTCTTGACCTTCCCAAATATCGTGCTATTCTTGTAGTTTTTCTCCTAAGTGCACATAACGTCATCCCCAATCCTATATGGTTTCTCCAAATAAATGACTTCCTAATATTCTTGTACCATGTTTCTATCTGAACAGTAATCATAGAGTGAGTTGAACTAGAATATATGAACTCAATTTACATCTCTGTTCTGCAAGTGTTTCAATATTAATTCATCATCATCTTCTTCTCTTTATTTCTTATTTTTCATAATCTTTTAAATATTATTCCAACCGCGTAAAAAATATTTTACTTAAATTAAATAATGCTTAGCAAAGCAGATTGCCTTATGGTTAAATCATTGAAAGTATATTTAAAATAATTATTAGCAAAGGTCCCTCAAGGTTAAGATGTGATCTTCGTTACTATGTTCAATGGAAAGATCATTTTTGCAACAGAGAGGTAGGTGTATTTACATGGTTCTGAATTAATATTTCAACTAGACCCAATATAACAAATACAATACATTTACTCCTTAACAGATGGCATCATCATTCAAACAAAATAAGGAATGTTAATAAAACTAAATGAATAATTTTAACAATAATGGATTAGGAAAATATAAATCTTTGGATTTTGCAAGTTATCATTTATAGAAGATACATTTTATTTTGTTGATGATATTGATCATATCCTCCATTATTTTGATAAGGTAGAAATAAAATTAGAAAAATATAAATACTAATCCTTCTCATCACAAACTATATTAAAATACTTTTCAAACAGATTGTATCTCATGTTTACCATCGATGGTTATTTAATAGTCTTATTTGAAATAGTCGAACAGGAAAACATGATAAAATTATAAGAACATAATTTATACAAAAAAGATGATCCCGTTTACATCTATGATTCTTAACTATAAATAATAGATAATATGGTATAGATATCATCAATCACAAATCAAGATAGTTTAATAATTATAAAAGATAACTAATAGGAAGTAATAAAATTGAAAAATAAATATAATTCCTTAATTGTGATAGAATAAAATTCATTTGATTCAGCTATGATTCTTACAGGACATAAGAATATTTCATTGTTTAGTTAAAAATCTAAAAGCATCTTAATGAATTTTTAATTTCCTTCGATCACTAATTCATTTATTATAAACGAAATGGTTTACTTTGGTCTTACGGATGGATCGATAGGGTAGATAGATTTAAATATAATTAAGAAGAAAAATTGACCTTTATAAAAATTCATAAATTTTCAATCTAGATCTATTAAGTTTTCAGATTCTAACTCTCATGCTTCGAGGTTTAACATTCTGTCTTCATCTTGTTAGGACTCTGTCTAGATCGTATGCTGTTTGTTTGAGTTCTTAATTTGAATTATGAATTAGTAAGTGTATTTGATTAAGAGTAAAATTATTGAATGAAATCCTTCATTTATTCATCAGACTAAATATACGCCTTGCTCTATGTACGAGAATGACTCTAAGAAGGATTAAATAAATATTAGGTCTGATTGAATTCCTCTGCCAATTCCATTTTTTGAGTTTATTTTTTAAGTAGATCAATAATTGCTTGAGGTGGAGTAGGTTTTTTCTTTTTAGGGTCAATTACATCACTTAGTCCTGGTGAGTTTTATAATGCCATAATTAGTCTGGACTCTGTTTCCAAAGAATCTAATCCCCAAGATTATGTTTGGGAAGATCCTTTAGTAAGAGATTATGTTTTTTTAGGTTTTATTTTAACCCTTGCATTTTATAGGTCTGGATAAGCAGAATCAAAAGGATGAAAGTTTAAATGAGGTATTCCAGTAACAAATGGTCCATTTTCAGTTGTGGAGCTTGTTCGAGGAATTTGTTTTGCAATTTCAATCAGTTTCATGCTACCATGTTTGATATACATCTATGGCTTAGCATAGTTCTCTCTGAGTTCAGTTGATATATTTCTCAATTTATTACAAAGTTAGATCGAATTGTTGGATTATAAATCAGGCACCGAGATAGTTTGTGCATAATTCTAAACTGCCATCATTTTATTTATCAGCATTTGGCTTTTATTTTCTTCAAATTATTTATATTTCTCTAAAATAGCTTATTCAGCCTTAGTAATCGGTTCTTGCAGATCTTTAATTATATTTTATAATCATACCTTTTGCCTCTTAGTATCGTTTCCCTAATTTCATTTTAGTCAGAGAAATCGGTTACCACCCTTTTTGAGCCAAATGGGAATCTTATTGAATTTATAACACTTTGAATCCAGGAGGACCAAAATATTTTTATGTGCTATCTACCTAAATTGTTATAAAAATTACTTAACACATATTTCGAGTACAAAATCTGCGTGCATCAACTTTAGAACAACCTTCATCTCTCAATTTCAAGTACATCATAACTCTGGGATTCTATTATTGAGATCTAGTACACATTTCTAAACAAAAAAAAATAATAATAAAAAAATTAAAAGAAATTCTAAATGACAGAGGAGATTGAGCCTCATATTGCTAGAAAATTTGAAATAATCTAGAAGCTAGGGAAGGGAGCTTATGGTATAGTGTGGAAGGCTGTTGATAAAAAATTAAAGACTGTAAGATTTTAAAATTCAATCATTAGGTAGTTGCTCTCAAGAAAGTGTTTGATGCGTTCCATAATGCAACAGATGCTTAGCGTACTTTTAGAGAGATTATGTTTTTGTAGGAATTGAATGGGCACGAAAATATAGTTCGGTTATTAAATATTATAAAGGCAGAAAACAATAAAGACATCTATCTGGTGTTCGATTATATGGAAACAGATTTGCATGCAGTTATTGTAATATTTTTAAAATAATTAAGCGTGCTGGAATATTGGAGGAAATACACAAGAAATATATCATATATCAAATTTTGAAATCATTGAAATATATTCACAGTGGAGAATTAATTCACAGGGATCTTAAACCATCCAACATATTACTAAATTCAGAATGCCATATGAAGTTAGCTGATTTTGGTTTAGCTCGTAGTATAGCACATAATGATGAGGATGGAAGTATGTTATAAATATTATTATTCTACAGGTCCACCAGTCTTAACAGAATATGTTGCTACAAGATGGTATAGAGCTCCTGAAATACTTCTTGGATCAACAAATTATACTAAAGCTGTCGACATGTGGAGTGTCGGATGCATTTTAGGAGAGCTTGTTGTTAGCAAAGCCATTTTTCCAGGAACCTCTACATTGAACCAAATAGAAAGAATATTAGAATTATTAGGTAAACCCTCTGAGGCTGATATTGAATCTCTTGACTCACCACTAGCTGCAAATATATTAACATCAGTTAACGTACAGAAAAGGAGGAGTTTTTCATAGAGTTTCTAAGGAGCTTCCGAAGATTGTTTGGATATGATGAGAAGGTTAATTTTAAACTTTAATTTAGACTCCTTATGTTCAATCCCAAGCAAAGATTGACAGTTGAATAAGCAATTAAACATAAATATGTCAAGGAATTCAGCTCACCAGACGAAGAAATTGTATGTCCAGAGCCAATTAAAATACCCATGAATGATAATAAAAAGTTTTCTATCAAAGAATATAGGTAAAATAATATAAAATGTTAGGGAAGCTTTATATAATGATATAAATAAGAGAAAAAAGGAACAAAGAAAAAAATGGTAAGCTAAATACTTACAATAATTGGGAATGGACCCTGGCGATCTGATTGAGGGGTAATAATTTCCATTAACTGAAGAAATATAGGAAGCACCTAAATCTAAAGATGAGAAAAAGTAAATATCAATTTAAATTAGATCTTAATAAAATATGGATGACATACAAAACTTAATCAAATAATAGTAATAATAATAACAAATCCAATAATAGTAATAGTAATAACTAAAGAAAAGTTAGAGTGGTGCTATATAGAATTAATAATAGTAAAGACCTGTATCATCTACATTATAATCATAAAAAAGTGCATCTAACTTGGTTGCATAATACTATACAAAATATTAAGAACAAAACTAGGATTAGAAATAGATTTAATAATAACAATTCCTATAATAACAACTTTAATAATTATAATAAAAAGTAGTTAAGAAGAAGACTTGAAGTATATAAAAATTAAAAATAAAACACGTAATTTTATTTTAAAATTTGTTTTCATTATTTTTTTGTAATGGACGAAAGAAAGGAATTCGAGAAGTAGTTCTATGGTCTATACAACTTTTTCTCTGACAAAAAAAACAGTTTTCGACAAAGAGAAGTCATTTTATCCAACATTACTAAAGTTACAATCTTCAGATGTACGATAATATTCAATAATTTCTTAGCTTAGGAATTCGTTAAGATGGTCACTAATAATTTAGATGCAATTAAAAACCTCCTTCCAGATGATTTAAAGAATAAACCTTTAGACGCTCCCAAATTAGCCACATACCTCCTCTAGAATAAATTGATATTAAGGATGGAATTGAACCCAGAAGATTAAGTGAAGAAATGGCCTAAACGAGTCTATTTAGCAGTTGATAAAAATTAGAAGTGGGTTGAAGATGGCTTCTATACATGGAATCTGAAAATCAAGAATCCATACAATTTAGTGAAGATGGGTATAATCTTGGGAATAATATTCACTATATTGCTCTACCCTATATGGCCATTCTATTTAAAGTTTGCCGTATTCAAAGTTTCATTATACTTGTTGGTGTTTTTAGTAGGATTACTTGTTGTTCGATTGATTGTTTATATTATTTCGAGACTGCTGGGATGTAGTTTTTGGATTTTGCCTAATATTCTTGATGACACAAGAGGTTTGGTAGGATATTTCGTTCCGCTTTATTCATATTACAAATACACTGATGGATGGGTTGAAATCGTGCTCCGAATAATAGGCTTTTTTGGTGTTATCTTTATAATTTACTTTCTCTACCAGAATCCAGAATACGTTTACGGATTTAAGGAAGGTACCGACTAAACTATTGACGATCTCATAGATTGGGGTAGACTTAAATTAGAAGGAGTTTATGTAATAAATTATACTATTAAAAAAGGAACCTATCCACAAGAATGCAATACCTGATTTATCAGACATTTTAAGGGAGGCAGAAAATGCTACAGATTTGTGAATAATTAAAAAAATAAAATTTTATTAATAAATTTATGTCTTAGTAAGAATTAGTGAATAAATTGACTCAAAGGATTTAGATATTAGTCAATGAAGTCGAGAGTCTGACTGCAGTTATTGATAGCAGTGTTATCGAATAATAGGATGCTGTGAAAAATTATTAGAATCTATAAAAATCTCACTAAGAACTCTAGATGCAATTGCAGGAAGCATAGATGAAGCTTAACAGCGCATTTAGTAATTTATTTATAATATCTTAGAAAATAATTTAAAGGACCATCTCGAATATATTTAATCTGGAAAATAATAAATAGGTGACTTACTAACAGCTCCTAGACAGGACCCTGATCATCCTTTGTATTAACTGTGTTAATAGAGGACAAATGAGGCATAGGAGCTAAGAAGTCGAGTTAGCTAGTTGGAGCAATTAAATTATTAATTACATGCTGAGAATGTTTAATTAAAAACATATATGTCGAATGATAAAATGTTCAGATAATTGGAACAATTGAATGGAAATTATTAACCCCAATATTAGGATAATTATGATTATAAACACCTAACTCATTATGTTCAATCTAGGGAACCATTATTACCAAAGGAGAATTTTAGATTTTGATATTAAAATTTTTTAATTTTTTTTCCCTATTCATATCAAAAATTAATATATAATAAATGGGTAATTGTAATTGCCATTCAGGTGAATAGGATAAATTGGAGGTTCTATCAGGTAGGCCTGACATTAAAGAGAAGAAAAACGATACTATAACTATGCCAAATTAGAGTGGAGGGACATAAATTACTAATAACCTTAAGAAGTCATCATTGAGTTAGAAGGGTGACTATAACGAAGAGGATTCCGTATAACCATAATAGTAGGACGTGATAGAAGTAATGATAATTTATATTTTAACAAGCACAAAAAAAGAGGTTCCAAAAAGAAACAAGCAAACATAAATGCAGTACAAGATCATTAAGAGATACTTGAAAATGTGAAAGTTACTGATAAGAAGAAAAACCCCTTCGACTACCAATTGATACTAAACGCATGTTGTGATCATTTCATATTCAAATCAATCCCTTAGCCTGATATGTAAATTTTATATCTATCTATTTTTCCCCCAGGGAATATGTAGTAGACAAAATGTTCTATTGTACAGTATTGGATGGATAATTCGTATTCAAGCAAGGAGAAAAGGGAAGTTCATACTTCCTCATTGAGAGAGGACAGTGCTAAATTATTATTAATGGAGATTTAAAAAAGACCCTAAAGAGTGGTGAAGCATTTGGTGAACTTGCGCTCTTGTACAATGCTCCTCGTTCTGCGTCAGTCAAGGCATTAGGAGATTGTGCATTTTGGGCTATTGATAGGAACACTTTTAGGAAAGTCGTTGAAACATAAAATCTTAAAGATTATGAGGAAAACAAAAATTTCATTAAAAATGTCAGTTTTTTTGGTAATATATTTGATTAAAAAAAAATTTTAAAGATTTTCTAACCGACGATCAAAGAGATTCCATAACATCAGTTCTCATAACTTAAATATTTAAAAAGGGAGAAATCATCGTAAATGAAGGAGATCAAGCAAATAGCTTTTATGTCATCAAAAAGGGACGAGTAGCAATCATTAAAGGAGATAAATAACTCAAAGAGATGAAGGCAGGAGAATCGTTTGGTGAGGCTGCTTTATCATAAACATCAACAAGAATGGCATCAGTGAAAGCTCTAGATGAAGAAGTCAGATGTTTAGCACTCGGAAGAGACGATTTAACAAGAATACTTGGCTAGAAAGTTTAGGTGGCAATGAACCAAAATGTTCAAAGATGGGCTCTTGAGAAAAACGCGCTTTTATGCAATCTAACATCATTATAAATTGAGAAAATCGTTCTCCACAGTAGATAGGTCTAATATTAAGAAAATGATGTTATTGTGAAGGCAAAGACTCCTTGTTAGAAATTACTTGTGGTCCTTGAGGGTGAACTGGTGTCGGTAATATAATTTGTTTATATTAGAATATAGACCCCATCAAAGAAGCCAATAGCGGAGAAGGGTAAATTGTTTGGTGAGGTTTTCCTACAAACTAACTCAGTCAAAGAAGTGCCTGAAGATATTATCATGAAAAGCAAGCTTGGAACTATTGCTGAAATAGAATTCAAATAAGTTTATGAATTACTTGGAGGTACTTTAGAGTAGATACTTCTCAAAAATAAGGGATCTCACGAATAGAAATATATGAATAGGCCAAGTTAATTTATGAAAGTAGATTGTAGTCATATCAAATTAGAAAATTTGATTGCAATAAAAAAATTAGGATAGGGTTAATTCGGAAATGTTTATTTAGTGAAACAATAAAACGAGGATAAAATGTATGCACTTAAATGCATCAGCAAGACTCAAATAGTAGAACAACATTTAGAGAGACATTTAGCAGTATTATTTATCAATTATTCATTTAAGCAAGAAAAATAAGTGCTATCAAACATCAATTTTCCATTCCTTATGACTTATTACAGAAGTTTCAAGGATAATAACTACATATACTTTTTAGTGGAATATATTAAGGGAATGGAACTGTTTGATGTGATTAGAGAGATTGGATTACTAAGTGCACAAGATTCTCAATTCTATATTGGATCTCTGTTATTATGTGTCGAATATTTGCATAAATAGGGCATAATATATAGGGACATAAAACCCGAAAACATAATGGTTGACGAGAAGGTATTTGTATATTCTAACCAAGGGATTCCTTCGAATGATTGATATGGGTACTGCTAAATATCTTAATTCTAAAGGAGCAAGAACATACACTATAATTGGGACACCTCACTATATGGCTCCTGAAATCATAACTGGTAAGGGTTATACTTTCAATGTTGATCTTTGGTCAGTGGGAGTGTGTCTTTACGAGTTTATGTGTGGAGGTGTACCATTCGCAGAGGATGCTGACGATCCATATGAGATTTATGAGGAGATCTCTAAGAAGGCAATTCAATATCCTGGATTCTTTAAGGATAGGAGAGCTAAGAAATTGATTGAATAATTACTAAGTAAGACACCTGAAACTAGACTGGGTGGTTCTTACGCTACATTAAAAGCAAATCCATGGTTTGATCAATTCGATTGGGTATTTTTTTTATAATATTCTCCCCAGGATAGACTTATGGATAGGGATTTAAAGACTCCATTTGTGCCTAAAAAAATAAAACTAGTTTCTGATAAAGATATTGCTTAGGCTATGTAATAAGCTAGACCTGCATACAAGGAAGTTTAATCAGGATAGTAGCCATATAAGAAGGAAAAAGCTAAGGATTAGAATTGGGATAAGGATTATTGATGATACAAGAATTGTTTTTTTGAAATAAATAAAAATTTATAATTTATTTAATAAAAAAATGTTCTTTTAAGCTGCCAGAATAAGAGAATCAAGATATTTAGAACCTATAAGATACAGTCCTAAAGGTTAAAGATAAAAGACACCAGAACAGAAATACAAATAGCAAGTTTTTGTCAGTTCATAATTTCCAACTCGAAATGTTGATAAGAGAAAACTCAGCAATTAGGAGAGGCGACCTCGATCATCACTCGTCCATAAAGTTAAATCGAATTCCCTATTTTATACAGTAATTTACAAAATAATAAATAGTTTTATTGTGAAACTGGAAACAACGGGTAATTGGTTAAAAGAATAATGTAAACGAGAGGATGGTTTATGGAATAACAAACCACATTTAAGTATTATGTAAATAATATTTAGCGTTCATTTTATATGGAAATAATCCTCTTCTGGGTTTAATTACACAACTTTGATGGGTTAGAAAAAAGCATGCATCAATCATCTTGAAAATCATTAAGAAATATCTAACAAGTTTAAACTGTTTGAGAACTTCAAATATTATTGTTAGAAAATGAAGATGTAAATGGATGATTATGTACCCGTCACATTTATCATAAATCTTGATTCTAGTACATTGTCAAATGATCTTAAAAAATTTGTGGATTACTTTGTTTCAATCAAGAAGGAAGGAAATCAGAAAAATGTTTGGCTACTCAAGCCACCTGACCTTAACAGAGGTCGTGGCATATAACTTTTCAATGATCTCAGAGTATTTATAAGTTAGGTTGAAGATTTCTGCAAAGCAAAAGCATTATCGTCTAAGAAACAACCAATTCAAAAAAACTCTAAAAGTGTTACCATCTGTTATCCTGACTCTCTGGATAGTAAGAATTTTAAATTTAATTAGAAAGTGGTTTATAGACAATAAATTTTGTAATCGAGCCCTCTACTGGTAATGACCGCATCATTGTATTGTAGAAATATCTGGAATTACCCCTTTTATACAATAATAGGAAGTTTGACTTTAGGTTTTGGGTCCTAATAGACCATAATTAGAAATACTATTTATTTAGAGAGGGATACTTGAGATTATCGACTGAAACATTTGACATTAATAACTTAAAGAACCACTACATCCATTTAACTAACAATGCTATCTAGAAGAACCATCCTAGTTATGGTAAATTCGAATTGGGGAATCAGTTAAGTTTGAGTGATCTGCAACAATATCTCCAAGTTCAGAGAAACTCTAAATGCTCCACTCCATAAATTTTGAATAAAATTAAAGATCTAATTCACCATACAATAAATTGCTCCAATGGGAAAATGAGAGGTACATATCTAAATAATATAAGATAAGAAGGATTATTAATTTGAAATATTTGGCTATGATTTTATGGTTGATAAATAGGGATAAGTTTGGCTGATTGAAATTAACACAAATCCATGCATTGAGGAAAGCAGTCCATTGTTATAAAAGTTAATCCCAAGAATGTTGAATGATGCCTTCAGATTAACTATTGATAAAATATTCCCCCCCATAAGGGCGTAAGAGAATTTAAGTGAGTTTTCTATTCCTGGGTACAATGATAAAGATATACTTTGGGAATAACTTGGATAAATATAAAATCATTGATATACAAATTCTCTCCACTTTTTCTTATTCATGAACATCGATGCTGCCCCAATATGGCCTCCTCCTCCAAACTTCTCGGCCAACAAATCACACCTATATCTAGGCAATAATTTCTTATCCTCCGAATGATGAGCAGATCTGAAATGAATCTTATACTATGTCACATCATTCGGACAATCATGATAAACGGCTCCCAAATTATGATCACCCGATCTCATAGAGAGCTCAGCTAATGTATTTCCCAAATGGTTCAGTATACTCAAATCACTGCATTAAATGGCATATCCTCTCGCATCTTTGTTAATAAAAAATGTCTTTCTATCCTTAATCAATTTTTTGACCTTCTACTTCCTCTCCTAGACTAGAATTTAGCCTTTCTTAAGGAGTAAATCCATGTTCAAATCCAATAACTTATAAAATATCATTTCATTGACCTTTGCATTGGAATCATACCTCAACTACATGATAGCCATATTTAATGGTTCGGATTCCTCATATTGCAATATTTGCATGTCACTATCTCCAATAAATTTTGTAAATTTCTTCAGTTTTACCCCTAAATTTTTGGGAACTAATTTTTCATATTCACCTCCGAATATAATCTCAGCAAAATCTTGCACAATTTCACACGCTGCTCTAGTATTGTCAACCATGACGTACAAGTTATCATTTAGTTTGTTTAATTTTTAATGTTTTATGGGATCATACTCTTTGAGTTTCTTTAGTTCATTAATGCAAGTTTCATGATGATCCACTATAATCACATATTTAAATTAAGTTTTAAAATATTCTAAAGCCTCAAGTGTGCGACCTGCATAATCCACACTAATCTGATAATAAAATAATTTAATTACAAGTATTGAATCATTGGATTTATCTTTCAGATTTTTTATCATTCTGATGGCTTCGTCTTACTAATTCCCCAAACGTATTGGTAAATAGACCAGCCCATCTATGGAGGTATAGAAGAACGACGCACTCTAGTTATCAATACTTTAATCATCATAATTTATATTGGAATTTGGCGTTTCTGCATTCAGGCTCAAGTCGATTTATTTAAGAATATCAGTTATTTTCCATCCGTCTCTCCGTATTTTTGTGATTATAGGCAACATAATGCCTAATAGTGAATAAATTCCATCTAGACAAGGATCATGATACATCACATAAAGTTTAGCCTGGGTGATCATATATAAATAATAAACTTATATTATCAAGCCTTTATCCTATAAAATATGTAGGGTATTATTTATATTAAATATATAAAAAATGGGTGCATGCAGTTCAAGAGGAAAATAATAAAAACTAACTAGTTAGCCTGTCAGTAATTCTGGTTCTGTGGAATAATAGTCAGCAACATCCTCAAAAGCTTTAGAATATTGTGATTCTGTGTCCCTGTCGAATTAAATGAGAAATCGTCCTGAGTCATCATTTCTAGAGGATATGATCTCAAAATAATAGATTCATCCAGAATCTATCGAATAGTTGATATAAAGAATAGAAGCTAAGACAGAAACTCTCTTAAGATGTTTCACTGAAAATACTAATTCAGCTATGGTAATACAACGAAAGATGATTGATTTCTACAGTGATTACTACTAGCCATACGTGTAGTGTGCCAATGACACACCACAAAATAAAGATTGGCTAAAAAACTAAACATGCTTGGTACATATTTTAAAGATTAATAGCTAACTATTGAAGTCTTAATCATATTGAATTGTTTGATGGATAAAAACTTCGACGAAGAGGCAGAACTATGGTGGACATTCGAGTACTACTAGAAGAGATTTGAAAAGTTACCTGTTGTTGCTGTTGATAACTTCAAGCCAATTATTCAACCAATATTATACTATCTTGAGAGTTTAAAAGTCCTTATATGTAAGTCACTACCAATAAATGTTCAAAATCATAAATCTATTGAAAGTTCTCAAGCGTTGGCAGATTAGCATCTGAAAAGGTTCTATAATGGGATGATACTTGATTTGGGAAAGAGTGCTGAAGAAAAAAGAATTAATTGAAATTTTTAATTTATGATTTTATGTATTAAAGTTTTTATTGTTTATATTATATTAAAAAATATCTAACATGTCCTTCCAATTCGATTAAGCACCTAAAGAAACCCTTTACGTATCTGGTTTGAATGATAGGATAAAGTTAGAAGGTAATTGATTCCACTAATACCTAGACATGAAGTTTATCTTGTATATATTATTTTCATAATATGGCGAAATTTTACAAATAGTAATGAAGAAGACAAACAAATTGAGAGGGTAGGCTTTTATAGTATTCTAAAATTTGTCAAATGCAACAAATGCAAAATCCGCCTTAACAGGAATGAGTATATTTGATCATCCATTAGTAATGATTATTAAATATTTTTTAGAAGGTCGAATTCGCCAGATAGAGAAGTGAAATATTCGACCGAATGGAAGGTAAAATATATTATAAAAAAAAGTAAACAAAGGAATTAAAGCCTAATTTACCTTCACCTAAAATAGGTTAGTAGAAGAAATAACAATAATTCTAATAGACAGAAACTAATAACGTTCTCATTATTGAAGAGATCCCTAGCTTTGTGACTGAATAGATGTTGGTTGAATTATTCCATTAATTTCCAGGATATTCAAAATTAAAATTATTAGAAAATAGAGGACTTGCATTTGTTGAGTTTTTAGATGCCGATAGAAGTACAGTTGCACTCAAAGGGTTGAATGGGTTCCAAATCACTCAAGAACATGCTCTAAGAATAAAATACGCTAGAACGGAATGAACGAATTTGAGATATTCATTATTCATTATTCATTAAAATATATATGGAAACTAACAAATTAAATGATTTTGAAATTCTTAACAAGCTAGGAGAAGGGTCATTCGGATAAGTATTCCGAGTTAGAAGAAAGCAAGACAAAAATATGTATGTCATGAAACAAATCAACATCTCAAAAATGTCGTAACGAATGAAAAATGAAGCCTTAAATGAAGTTAACATACTAGCAAAAATAGACTCATCATTTATTGTGAGATACCATGAGTCATTCATCGAAAAGAATTTGCTTTGTATCATAATGGAACTTTGTGATGGTGGTGACCTTCATAAATATTTGAAATAATAAATGGGTAGACCCCTCTAGGAATCGTTCATTTGGAGAATACTCATACAAGTTACTTTAGGACTAGCCTATCTACATTAGGAGAAGATCCTCCACAGAGATATAAAGACTATGAACATATTTTTACAAAAAGATTAAGTTAGAATTGGAGATTTAGGTGTTGCCAAAATATTGACAGAATAGAATAATTTTGCAAAAACCATGGTATTATTTAATATTATTGAAAAGGTTGGAACGCCATATTACCTAAGTCCAGAAATGTGTGAGGAAAAGCCTTACAATGAAAAAAGTGACATTTGGGCATTAGGATGTGTAATTTATGAATTATGTACCTACAAACATCCATTTGAGGCTTAAAATCAAGGAGCATTAGTTCTTAAAATAATAAGAGGCAGATATAACCCAATACCTAACATGTATTCCCCATAATTGGCATAAATCATTGACTTGTGTTTATAAAAGGATTATAGATTACGACCAGATGCATTCTAATTATTACAATAACCAAGTACTCCATTAAAATATTATTAAGTAAAGATCTGATATAATTTGCATAATCCCTTCGTTTGTCTCTCAGCTTAAATCAACCCCATCCATTATCGAGAGTAATATAAAAACCAGTATAATCCAGAGATATTGTGCCACCTACTCCAGTCCCTGTTATGGTGAAAGCCTCTTAAGTAGTTAGCAAACCTTTCAAATCAAGACCCACTGATTCTCCTATTGTCTTAGAAGTTAAAGGGAAATAGGAACCGATTAAGGAAACTCCTATAATTTAAAGGAAAGAAGTTAGAGATAACATATTCAAGAAGGAAGTTCCAACCCCGAAAAAGGAAATGAAGATTTGTCCTCCCACTGCTCCTGTTTAACAATAAAAAATAGTCGATTGGTCTGATAAAGTTAGCGAGTTATAAAAAGATCCTATAATCATCAAAGAAATACCTAAGGAAACTCCAAAAATTAAGGAATTACCCAAACAATAGGTGGTAGTGAGAGTGGAACAAATAACTTAGCCTGTAAAGAAGCCAGTAATCAACAATAATAAATTGTTACCCGACAAAAAGAGGGTTAGAAAGGGAGCACCATAGGAATTAGGTAGACAGGCTTAATAGCCCTAGAAAAAGAAAACCGAGATTTAGGATGAAATAGTAAATGAATAGTTAAAATTACTAAAGAGTAAGAGAAATAATAAAACCATATCAAATTATGGTCTCAGTTAGGAGGATAGAGACTAAGTGCTTAATTTACCAGATATTGTTCACAAATAACAAGATTATGATATCGGATAACCTCAAAAATAATTAATTGATCTATCTTAATACTTAGAGGAAGAAGAGGAAGGTGATATGAATATTCCCACAACTGAGGTACTACTAAACAACGATCTAAATCAATACATCTAATAAGAGGAATAATTAATTCATTTTGAAGACGATTTAGAATAGCAATAGGAATCAGATAAAGAGGTATTTGAAATATATATCATTAAGAATTACTCTGAATAAGGATCTGACAAAACTGAAGATTATGGTGATTAAGACGAAGAGTTCTTGGAATAACAACAAATAAATTTTAGTAACATAAGTTCTAATCCAACTATAAACATTTAAATCTAAGTTTCAATAGATAATGAGAAGTTAGAATTAAACAAGAAATTAATCGAATAAGAGAAGAGATAGGATGAACTCTAATAAATTATATCTATTAAGATACAAGAATGCGTTAAGGAGTTGGGTCAAAAATAGTTTACTGACATCATAGACTTTTTTAGAAACAAGATGAATGTAATACTTATACTATAAATAGCAAGACGTTGAATTAAATGACAGAGATTAAGAAGAGATCGATAATATTGTATAGAGCAAATTTGTGAACTCCCGAAACCCGACATTGATATACACCATATACAAGATACTGCATTTTGAGATAGAGATTTAAAATTGTAAAGAGAAAATTAATGAGCTAAGTAAAAAATTATCATCATGATTTTTTTGTTTTTTCATTAATTAACAATTGATTCATGTTACTTTTCATCTCTCATGCTGATTCCTGAATTAATTATACTAGGATTTGAATCCAACCATCTCAATCTCCTACCATCTTCCCATTCCCCTCTATAAGTTTTGTTCGACTTTCCATTGAGGGTCAAAGTAGCCACTCCATGCAATTTACCCATCTTCCAAAATCCAGCCAACTTCTTACCATCTGGCCATTCTAACACTCCTTCACCAGCCTTATAATCTTAGACATAACCCCCAATATATTTTCTCTAATCTGGCCAAGTAAACTCACCCTACCCTTCCATCTTACCTTCCACCCAATCACCATCATAAACCCTCTTATCTATCCACTCATATTTACCCTTTCCATGAAATTGATCATTTTAAAATTCCCCCACATAACATTCACAGAAATCAGGCATATCATCCTTCTGCTCTCTTTTTCGTCTCCTATTGCCCCAAGTAAATGTTCCATTACCATGTTTCTTTCCAAACTAATACTAACCCTAATAAGTAGTCTAATTTGGCCATGTTTCTTATCCATTACCATGCGCCTGGCCATCTAGCCACTAGCCTTCATAGATGAAACCATCAGGCCTATGCAATTTACCATTCCCAGTTATCGAACCCATTTTAAAGTTCCCTTGGATATATCAAATTTTGATACCTGAATATATGCTACCATCATGATAAATTTTTCGACCCTCTCCATCTGGGATTCCATCAACGACCTAACCCTCATAAACTTCTCTATCTTTGGTGTATAGCGTTCCAATACCAAATGGTTTGAAATTTTTCCATTACCCAACATAAACTCCACCATCTTCAGTATGAAAGCTATATTTATATTAATATCATACCATTTATCAGATTTAGGTATTCTCTTATAATTATGAGATAATGGTTATGTTATTTCAATATTTCTCTTCTTATTCAATATCAATCTGATGTTGGGGTTGAGACGATTAAATAACTCTTGTTCTTATTGAATTGTTAATGCCAAACTATCATCTGGTATGTTATCATGAGGATCATAAGAATCCAATTGAATTGGATCAGAAGGTTCTGCTTGTTCCTCCTAAATTTGCTATTCCTCAATATTAGTAGAGTTCTATTTGACTTCCTTATTTGTCTCCTACTATATTTCAGTTTCCTCAGGTGGATATGGATGATCATCAATTGGTTAACTGCATGAGCAAGTACTTCCCATTAAAATTTTTATTTTTTCAATTTTATTTATTTTATTTGAAAAAAAAGCAAATATATAGAATTGATATATATCATTAAAAGTTTTCATTCTTCATAATTGTAGAAGGTATCTTTGATTAACGAAGTTTCATCTATAAATAATATAAACAATATACTTTTTATGATTAGTCCATTGAAATACTAGGACTTACAGTCATTTTCCTATTTACTTCTTGAGAATTTCTTCGATATTCATCAAGTTCTTTCTATTTCTACTAAATTTCGTCCTGTTTCTTATTCAACATTTATTCCAAAGTTTGAATCTACCTTGTCTTAGTTTCAATTTCATCAGCACTAGATTAAGGAAAATATCTTACAGTCTTGTGTTGTCTCTCCTAAACTTATTGAATTGATCAGTTGCTTCCCTTTCCTTATCTTAAACATCCCTTAACTAATTTTGGAGTCTAACATTTTCCCTTCTCAATCCATCAGCCTCCAAGCTAAGTTAATCACTCTCTTTCTTCTTCGACGTTAATGTTGTGGTGTTATCTTATAATTATTATTTAACATATTATAATTCATCATCCAAATTATATACTTATTTAGTTAATTATTATTTGTCGCTCTCTAATTTCATCACTTACTACTCCAGATCTTATGATTACTGTTTAAGTTATTCTTATTATTTCCTAACCTACTCATATTAATCAAGAGGCACATTATTCTGTTAGAACTATTTCTTCCATTAATCAAAATCCAGTTATCTCTATTATCTATCTTATTGAGTATGTTTTAATTCTTCCTACAAATCTTCTAATTCATGAGTTAATTCAGTATTTTATTATTATAAGTCACCAACTTCATTTTCAAGATTCTTTATATCCAGAGCTGCCTTAATACTTGCTTCCTCCATATTATTTTACATATTCTAATAACTTTACAGTTACCCCTCTAATGAAGAAACATTATCTTTTAATCTTTTAATTTCCTCTGTTGACTCCTTCAAATGTCTTTTATGCTCCGTCTCAAGCGTTTATTTCTGTTTACTAATCTAATTAAGTTACAGATTAAGAGAATAATTAGAATCCTCTAGTTCCTCAATTCTCTTTTTCAGTGAATCCATTTTATCGAATATTCCTCTAATTGTTTATTCTAACTATTGTTTTTCATTTATAAACTACACCCTTTAATTTTCTGAAGCTTCATCCTAATCCCTCATATTTTAGGTTAATCTATCAACCTCTATCTAATAATCCTTAACTTTATTTAACAAATCGTTAATTTAATTTTTCATTAATCTACTTTGCGAATTAAATTATGATTTATCTTTGTTATAATTAACATTTAATGTGTCATAGAGTTCATTCTTTTATTCCAGATCTTTAGTTAACTAATCATTTTCATCCTATAAGTTTTAAAGTGTTGATTACTATGATTCACATCTTATTTGCAATTACTTGATCAATTAATCATTATTTAATCTTTCAGTTAATGACTTTTGTTAAACTTAATTCAATTGAGTCTCAAGACTGTTAACCTCTTATTATAATTAAGTTATTTAATCTTCAAGATTTAATCGAGTTTATTCATAATCTTATTCTTTTTATCTCATAAGAGTCTTATTCCTTTCAATTATTCTTTATTCGAAATCATTCTTAGATTTGTAAACTTCGTCTAATTATTACTATAAGGCGTCTTATTGTAAGGTAGAGACTGCTAACTAATTTTTCAATGAATTGTTTAGATCTTTAATTTCGTCCTACTATGAAGTCAATTAAAGTAATTGATTAGATTTTTCCTTCAACTCCTACTCTAGTTGCTTTTATTGAGCTTGCAGTCTTTACAATTCCTTTTGGGTAACATTAATTGTGATTTTGGAATCTTACACTTGTTTCCACAATTCTGAATTTTAATTTTATAAATTTTAAATTGAGGACTCATGCTATACTTAATACTTTTAAAGTTCTTATTCAGATTGCTTGTTCTTATTCACAATCAATTGATTGATGTGTTCTTAGTAAGTCTATTCAAGTTTTATGTATTTCTCCCTCAAATGTTAATTATCGTCCTCTAATTTTAACTTATCATTAATATTTTCTTATACTTTCCTCTACCAAACATCTATTTCTAAATCTTTAGATTAAATAGTTTGTCTCTACGTATTTAAAGTCTGAAGGAGTTCTTACTATTTATTTTCTAGCTCTTTCAGTTATATATTCAACTCTTGTGATAAAATTTAAAATTCTTAAGCCTCTTTTATTGCCTTTTTCTCTATATTCTCACTCTCTTGAATTCGTTCATTAAGAACTCTAATCTATTAATCATAATGAACCTTTTAATCTTACAACTATGCAGCCATCTCAGATGCATACTTATTAATTATCGACTATTACAATTAGTCATATTGGTCTCTTTGATTATAATACAAACATACCTTAATGAATCAATGGCCTTCTATTACTATTTCGATTATTAACTTATCTTAGACTTATAGAGATCTAATTCTTAATTTTTGAATTGAATTTCATTCTTTAGTATTTCATTCTCCTTCCCCACCCTATAGTCATTAATATTGTAATTATTCTATTAAAGTATCGAATTGGCTCTCTCCAACTATCCAAGGGCATCATCCAATTATTGTTGAAGCTCTTTCATTAATAACAATTTTACTTTGATTAACCGATTCCATGCCTATCAGCTTTTCCACCAATTTAGTGTCACTCTTAGCATCACTATTTGTCTTTATTCTTTGATACGGGGAAACAGAACCTCTTAAAGGGGATATAGACGACTTCATTTCTATTTAATTTCTATATTTTTAACTTATATATTTTAACAATAAAAATATTTTTACACAGAATAATTCATTTTATTCTCATTAATTCAATCTCCTGATTCTTTTCAGTCTAAACTGATTGTATACTCGAGATCTATATTGAATATGGACGATTAGTATATATTGATTCGACAGACCTTTAACCTCTAGATTTGATATATTTTTTCATTTTATGAAACATTTACTGAATGTTCTGTTTCTTCTATACCTATGATTTCAAACCTATTCTTAAAGTCTTTATTATTATAGTATCAATTAAGATAGGATTAGTTTAAAAGAATTTAATTATGAAAAATTTCAATATGTCAAAAGCCAATATAGAATTAGATAAATAAATAAATATTATTACAACTTATTTTATAAACAATTATGAAACTAGTAAATAAATACAAATTAGGGTTACTAAAAACTGTGTATGTAATTTCATGTCAAAATTATTCAGTATTCTTAAATTAAAAGGTTAAAGGTTTCTATTGAATTAAGATATAATGAATATAAATATTGAAACAACTAAAATGGATTGCTCTTTCTGATTAATTAGTTGATAAGATATGGTTATAAACACTATTTTAAACGCCATCTTATAGAATTCCCAAAAGTAGATTTAATTTTTGTATTCTTGGTAGAGGTATCCAAGTTTCATTAGTAAAGTCTTATTATATAACTATGTTCTCTTCTTTCTTAGAATGTACAATAAGCAAAAGGGTATAATTATTGTAAATATGAACAATATAAGGGATGAAAATATAAACAAGTTGATATTTGAGGATTCGTAGTATTGGTATTGCCTCGCTCCATTAATCCATTTAATGCCTGATATTGTCACATAAGTAATTAGAGTGATTGAACTATTAATATATATAATATATACTTTTAAAATATTATTATTTGATAAACTACAAAAAAATACAATAATGGAACATATATAAACACAAATAATTGTCTAAATTTGTAAAATCTGTTTATTATTAATATTATAAAGTAGAACAGTAGGATAATGAATAAGGGAGTCACTATTTGTATCAGCAGTTTGATTATTATGTTGTAATTGTAGTACTATGACATGCAGTCATAATAAGGGTTTAGTAGTTGGATTGGATTAGACACAAAATTGGTGTACAAACCCAAATTTAAGTCTATTTCAAATGTTAAATCAATAAATTGAATGTAAAAGAAATAGTTCTGTATTTATTTGAACACGACTGAGATTTAATCAATTGACAGTTTATTCAGTATCTTATAGTACTTATTGGTGTATATGAGTTATTAATATCTTTGATTATTCAAGTATTATGATCTGGTTGTAATTATCAATGTTATCAATTAAATAATAATGACTATTATTATGTAAAGCACATTTATGTTGTATTCACATAAAAAACACTGTTATCTGTATTTACTAAAATAACCATCTCCTCTGATGTTTTAGTTATCACATTCATTACACAATGGTCCGAAATACCCTATTTAGCAACTTTCGTAATTTACATTCCACCCTCCCAAACAATTTTATTGGATTTTGCACAATTCAATTTGATCATTGCTGTAATAGGGTCTCCAATACCCTTGTTTTAATTTCAATAATCCAACTTTATAGTCTTAAATTATATTATGATTACCGTATTTGCATACTTGAGAACGCTTGTTGACAGAATATTAATTATTGGTTATATTGCATTACAAACATTAATTTTGGGATATTATTTCTCCTATCTAACATTTGAACACTTTTACGTTAAAGTTTAATTGAAGGGTTAAATTACTGTAAATACATTAAACTTACAACACAAATGTTTCAATTAAATATGGATTGGCTATGAACAAGACATCACTCAGTAATACTTAATTACTGCTAATATAATTTGGAATTAATTGTATTAAATTAATGTCATTTATGTTTGTGTTCAAATAACATTTATTTAATTTAATTTTAATGTTTGAGTTATCAATGCCATTAATATTAATATAATTTATGTATTCCTCATATTATTTTGTTTGTAGATCTAATATTTGGTAGTTCTTCAATTATTAGCCAGAAGGAAAATAAATATTAAATTAGGGAATGTCATAGTGCTTGTTATCTATCTTATAATTAACAATATTATCCTCTTTTTATTCTAATAGTCGTATTTGCCTATCCGCTTAATTTATTTACAGTTATAATCTCTTAGGTACAAGTTGTTGGTCATCTAAATACTCTTCATATTTCATGATCTCATATGTTTTCTCTAATTTGATATTTTAATTATTATTTGTAATAAATCCATAAGATATTAATATTTCAGATCTATTTATGCTGACTATTTGATCTGATACTATGAAAGTATAATCTTCGCTTATTGATGTTTTAATTGTTATTACATCCATAAATTACATATTTGCTCCTGATATTTAATATAAGACTTTCGCATCGTCTCTTAGAAAAAAACTATTTTTAATTTAAATCTTGATATTGTTAAGCTCGTTTGTTGAAATAAGATAACATTATTACTTGCAAATATTTTCATGAGATGTTAAGCCATCAATAACTATAGGTAATGTATAAGTTTTATTATTAATATTAATTTATTCTAGAATCAAGAGCTGACCATCCCCTATGGAGTTATTTTTAATTAAGACATCATGAAATCTAAACTGAAATGCTTTAATTTTAAAAAGAAATGAATTAAATTGTTTATTATCTATTAGTTTTAAACCTTGGATTATTAATTAATTTGACTTTATAATTACTGTTTCAAAGTTATTTTACACTCTACAAATTTGCATATGTTATATAATTATATAACTTGCATTTAATTTCAATATATTTTAATACAATTGCAAAAATGCAGCTCTTTGAATAAAAATCTGATTCCCGCTAAATTGGATCACATATAGAGTGCTAGATGATTATTCGTTTTTCTTGAATAATAGGTTTTACAAATATAATTTAGCTGAGGGATCGCCAAAAATTTTAATCCCATTTATTGATGACACTCCAAGCTATCTAAACTATATTTAAGATATCCTTATTTAAGTATCTGTTTATTTGCTAAATATGTTGATAAACTACCCTAGAACATTGGCATTCAAATAAATATTGCTAATATTTATAATACCATATAAACTATCTAAAACTTCCAGAAAGTTATTTATAACACTTTAAGTTATTTATAAATTTTCCAAAACTATTCTCTTCCCTTTTTTGTGGAACACTTTTAAAACTTAACAGTTCTAATCAATTATCTCAAATTTAGCATTTTCGAAATACAATTATTAGGTGTTTAACCAGATCAAAGACACATTCTGATTGCTTTATGAAGAATAGTAAAATTTTAACCCTGTGATCGTAGTTTTTGGTCCTTGCAATTAAAGTACTTAATTCAAGGAATTTATTCCTGTATTTCTAATAGTAAATTAGGAATTATTGATGATACTGTTGAATTCCCCAATTTATTCTATGATATGACAAGCAATATTTGATTTCGTTTGATTTATTTGTATATATAAATCCATTTACGAAATATTAACAGACCCTATTGATAATATTTAAATAAAAGTTTATTTTTCCTCAAATTAGTTTTTACTCTACATAAGCATATTTTAAGATTTTATTTAATATATCCTTAATCTACCTAAATATTTAAGGAATTCAATTTTAATAGATTGGTTCCCAATGAAATCGATATTATCATATAACACATGTTCAATTTTTACACTGAACTTAGCTAGGATATCTAAGTCATGTTCGATTTGAAAATAGCCCTTACCTCTTGAAATATGAATAAGTTGGTAATTTGAAATACTAGTAGTATTAGTAAATACGTTTATAATTTTGTATAGATGCAAATAATTATTATTGGTGATTGAGAATTTGTATATGAAAACTATATCTGATTCAAACTTAATTAACGATGTCCCCGAGGACTATCCTTTCATTTATTTAAAATATGTCTCATTCATTGCAATTGATTCAATTGCTTGGACATAAATTAATCCATGTTAGCAGTCTTTCAATTCAACGTTCTAGAATAGTGTTGACTCCATTCTAAAATAGTACACATTGTTGATAAAAATTAAATATGCTAGCTTGTCAATAAACAAATAATTAATGGTAATATTTTTAAAATGTATCAATTTTATCTCATCTAATGAAGTTATTAGTAAGCTAGTTTATTCTAATAATTAGACAGTATCTATACTGATATTAGTCATCCTTACTTGTTTGTTTTTATAAATAGATGCATAATATTTTGGTGGCAACAATATAAGTTGAGAAGCTTGTAAATTCAAATCGATTATTGTTAAATCATAAATGAGTATAAAATAGTTGAACTACTTCTCTTAATCAATAATTACCAACTAAGATTAAATCAGGAAAAGGTCTTTAATTCTAATATTTTGTATTTGTAATGTTGATGTTGCATTTAAATAAAATAAAGCAGAATTGAATAAATAGCACTTATTAATTTGTAAATTGAAAACTTACATTGAAGTAATATCTTAGTTATTTACCTTGAACATCATTAAATTAACAAAACTTAAATTTTCAGCAGTCATTTTATCGATGGTTATATTTCGAGCATTTAAGTCAAATTAAACATTTCCATTTATGTAAGTATTATTCATATAGACTAAATTTGAGTTTATGACTATCACTATATTGATTTAGGCTATGAATTAGCAATTATTGAATATAACTTAATAAAACGAATCAATTTTAATTGCTATAATGCGGTCTGATTAAATGTTAAAATTATTTAATTCTAAATAAATATCTCCTTCGTAGTTATATTGAGATAAGTTTAGCATAGATCCAAGCACATTTGCTGGAATAACAGATGTATCAGAAGATATATTAATATAGATATAAGAAATTGAATCTTAAAGATTCATAATTGATATAGCCTTATCCAAATTGTCGAATAACCTTTCTACATCATTTGATTAGTAAAATAATTTGAAATTTCTTTAGTATTTGATTAGTGTAAAATTAAACATAAGGAAATTTATGCAATTCTTATTTTTAGTACAATATGAATATGTTGTTAAATTAGTACTTTAATATAGAGGGAATATTTCTTAAGCTTATATTATTATCTGATTTTTTAATGAGGTTTCAAAGTAGATTTTATACAAATCTATTAACTCTGATTGAAATAAAGCGGTTTATAAGTATTTTACATAGCCAAAATTTACTTTACTATAAATTGATTAAGGGTCATATAACTACACAAAGTTTTAATATTATTAACAAAGTTCCTTCTATAATTAGAAACCTTATCTGCAAACAAAGCAAATTTAACCTAAATTATACTAACAATTTGATAGATCTTATTAAAATTACAATTAAAGATAATTCGATAATTACTCATATTTAAGCTCATTAGTATAAACACATTATTGATTTTAGTCTAACGAATATGACTCTTTGCAAATACTGCATTTAGAAGAATCTTCGCAGGTATCACAATTTTAAACCTAACATTACAAGCATAGGTTGTTATGGATATATGTCCCTTCGGAACAATAATAACATATGATAACTTTTTTTAGTAAATCACAAGACTCGCATCCTAAAGGGCATTTAAATTTCACATTTATTGATTAAATTTATTTCAGCGCCTAATAAAAATTCTATTAAAAATTGGACAACTATTATTTCTACTGTGTGGTTGTCTTTGTAATAAGGCAATTAATATCAAGTAATCCATCTAAGTAGGGACATAGTACACAATCTCCTTCTTTCTTATAGTATCCGAATTAACAATTCGAATTTTTCAGAATCGATATTTGTTCCTTTAATTCCAGTAAATTTAATTAATCTTTATTAAATATAGAATAATACATTTGCAATTGCCCTCTTAATCTGTGAATTAGTCTCGAAGGGGACATACACAAATATTGCCCTTAAGCTCTAAATTGTTCTTACAAGTCTTGCATTATTAATCTTAACATTCTAAACAATCTGGCTAACATAAATTTTCCTATAAATACTAACTATAATTAATGGAAAATTAAGTAAATATAATATTTTTGTAATACAAAAGTATTCTATTCTAAAAAAAGAATTAAGCATTTGCCGTTTCATATTAACTCCTCTAAATTGATTAGCTCTTAATTAATAGTTTATTCACTTAATTTTAATTTCCAACTTAATTGGATTAGTATTAGAAATAATACCACATATTAAATTAAAGCTGTTGTTTTAAATAAATAACCTTCTATCCATCACTTTTATACAAAAAATTTTATGTTCTAAAATTTATTTTAAATTACCATTCTTGTAATTTTAAAAACTATAGCTCATTCACACCATCATCTTTGTTGATCTCCTTAATCCATAAGCTGATTGAAAAATTTGAATTATGAAAAACACTCTCACTCAAAAAATTAAAATTTGGTTAATATTTTATGTAATTAACCTCTGAATAATATTGATCTAAACAAGTTAAGATCTAAATGCTTTTAGGTTGAGGTTAAATAATTATCTCACAACCATCACAAGGAAACTTTAGATTAAAATATTCACCTGGTAATTGTATGATCTTCTAATTAAATCCAATTTCTGTACTAAAAAATATGAACTATCTGTTTGAGTAATTATAATAAACATCATAATTAGTATCGTTTATCCTATTAATTGTAATGAAATCTTAGTTTTTCAAAATATCAGAAGAATTCATAATTTGGTATGTATTCCAAATGCTTACTTGCTTGTCACTTATTTATCGAATGTTGGTATTTATTTCTTTAGTACATTACTATATTGTGATTGCTAAGAAACTTAATAAAATTATCATAAATATCATAAATATCTTAAATATCATTTAATTATTCTAAACAGTGACATTAGTTCGTATTCCATTTTTAGATTATGTAATTTCTTTTTCTCTTAAGCCACATGAGAGGGTCTGAGGCTTGATAATGTTCTTTAAGTATTTGAATTATTTACTTTGTATTAACCTTTATAGAACAATCTTAGTAACTTAAATCTTTATATTGCCAATTATCTTTTCTCCATCTAAGGTTCAGCATTTTTATAAATTTTTTGTCTAATCTTATCAAAAAATTCTATATTGTTATTAATAACCTATAGTAAAATCTTTCTTATTATATCAATGAAATGAATGAAATTCACCAAATATATGAAAACTAATGCTATAACTTTTATATAAAATTGAGAGAATCTATACAATTCAGTCAAAAAAAGAGTTAAAATCAGGATTGCATGAAACTTATAATCATCCATATTTAAATTTTTTAAATAAAATGGTGATACTAATTTTCCGATTTCTATTTTTGACAATATAATTAAAATGCTAAATATTACAACTAGTTTAGTATCATTAATCAGCAAAAGATTTAATCCAACAAATAGTATTTTAAATGCCATCTTATAGAATTCCCAAAAGTATATTTGATTTTTGTATTCTTAATAAAGGTATCCTAATTTCATAAGTAATGTTTTATTATATAGTTATGTCCTCTTCTTCTTCAGAATGTACATCAATCCAAAAGGTATAATTATGGTAAATATAAATAATATAATTGCTGAGAATATGAACATATTTGTATTTGAGGATTCGTAGTATTAGTATTGCCTTGCTCCATTAATCCATTTAATGCCTGAAATCGTAACATATGTAATTAAGGTGATTGAACTATTAATTTAATAAATTAATACTTTTAAAAAATGATGATTTGGTAAACAACAAAAAAATATAATAATGGAACATAAATAAACACAAACAATTATCTGAATTTGTAAAATCTGTTTATTATTAATATTATAAAGTAGAAAAGAAGGATAATGAATAAGGGTGTTACTATTTGTATAAGCAGTTTGATTATTATGGAGTGCTTGTAATATTAAGATATGCAATCATAATAGGGGTTCAACAGTTGGATTGGGTTTGATACAAGATTTGTGTACAATCCCAAATTCAAGTCTATCTCAAATGTCAAGTCAATAAATTGAATATAAAAGAAATAGTTCTGTATTTATTTAAATACAACTGATATTTAATCAATTGACAGTTTATTCAATATCTTATAGTACTTATTGGTGTATATGAGTTATTAATACCTTTGATTATTCAAATATTATGATCTGGTTGTGATTATCAACGTAATCAATTATATAATGATGACTATTATTATGTAGAGCACATTTATGTTGTATTCACATAAAAAACACTGTTATCTGTATTTACTAAAATAACCATCTCCTCTGATGTTTTAGTTATCACATTCATTACACAATGGTCCGAAATACCCAATTTAGCAACTTTCGTAATTTACATTCCACCCTCCCAAACAATTTTATTGGATTTTACATAATTCAATTTAATCATTGCTGTAATAGGGTCTCCAATATCCTTGTTTTAATTTCAATAATCCAACTTTATAATCTTAAATTATATTATGATTAACGTATTTACATATTTAACTGTGTTTGTTGACTGAATATTAATTGTTACTAACATCACACTACAAGCATTGGTTCTAATATAGTATATTTCACCAATCTAACATTTAAACATTTGTATGTTCATATTTAATTAAAGGGTTAAATTACTGTAAATACATTAAACTTACAACACAAATTTTTCAATTAAATATGGATTTGCTATGAACAAGACATCACTCAGTAATACTTAATTACTGCTAATATAATTTGGAATTAATTGTATTAAATTAGTGTCATTTAATTTGTGTTCAAATAACATTTATTTAATTTAATTTTAATGTTTGAATTATCTATTCCATTAATATTAATATAATTTATGTATTCCTCATATTATTTTGATTACAAGTCTAGTATTTTGTATTTCTTCAATTATTACCCAGATGGAAAGTATAGATTAAATTATGGAATTTGATAGTGTTTGTTATCTATTTTATAATTAACAACTTTATCCTCTTTTTACTCTAATAGTCGTATTTGCCTATCTGCCTAGTTGATTTATAACTGCAATTTTTCAGGTACTAAATAATGATCATCACCTGACTAAATTTCTTATCCATCTTTCAAGGTAATGTAAGAATCTTAGATTTCTATATGATTCCTAAAAGATGCTAATACCCCTTGACTCCAAACAATATTGGAGTCTACAAACTTCAACTTCGAATCAGCTTCAATATAAACATAATTTTCTTTCCTTAAATAATCATTAAAGATTACGGAGACAAAGGTCGGCTTAATATTTGAGAATTTATAAACATTATCTGCAATATTATTAATAGACCAAAGTTATTTAATTTTCATATTTTTCTAAATATCACTTTTTAAAATAAGACAAGTCGAGCAGCTGTTGTTAATAAATACAAAATTCCTAAATTAAACGTCAAATTTCTAACTCAGATTAATAGTTGCTAAAATATTATCACCTCTATTTTAGAAAAGGTACAAATTTTACATATTAACTTTACTAACAGATAAACTTAATATTAATAAATTGCTACTTACTCTATTTTTATATATGAGAATATTCAATAACGTGATTGAGTTTTAATTTGATGATTATCTTATAATAAGTAAAGATTCCATTGTATTTGATTTTGAGATTTGAATACCATCTAAAGTAATTTCTAAAGCGTCAATCTCTATACCCGTATTAGACACATGCTAAATTTTTATATTTTGCATCAATAAAAATTTTCCATGAAATTTAATAATACTTCCACATTAGCTTAGAAGTTTTATATTTATATTATTTAATACTGCATTCATTTGATTTTCTATAAGATTAATTCCAGTAGATTATGCAGTAGATTTGATTGAAAACTAAAGATTCTCTAATTTTAAATAAAAACCATGGATGGGCAATAATTATAATATGCTTTACTCTAAATTTATATTCTTAGCTGTTACATTCGCTACTGTCATTTACCTATAATCTGATTAGTCAAGTATAATAAAATTCCTCAGAATGCTACCTGTTTCTAAGATGATATTGTATATCTCAATTGATTATTAATTTTAAATTCTTTAATTTAGTTCAATACAGTTCATATGTTAATCCTATATAAAAATACTAAGTGTATCAATGAGAATATATTATGTTTAGAAATTGAACATATAGTTTTGGGAGTCAGACTATTATATGAACGTAAATTCGGAATTCTTAATAGCTACCTCTAATCCTGTGAACTTAAACATTTAGAAATTTTATTGTTTATTTACAATATCTATTTAGGTATCATTAATCAGGGGTCCTAAATTATCCTGATTATGATAGAATTTATTTAACTTTGTGCAAATTCTAATTATAATCAACAACGATTGAAGCTCTATTTAGGATCATTTGACATGAAGTAATGGCAACCAATTGAAATATTTATTACTATATTGAATCTATTAAATTTTAATCCTTGGTGGTAATATAGAAATTAATATCCTAGATATCAAGTTACCCGTCATGTATCAAAAGATTAATAAATGTATTTCCATTAAACATAATATCAGAGTATTTTATGAAATCAAGCACTACATTATATTAGACATTTAAATTCCAGTCTTGATAAATGTAAATCGATTAATTTACTCTGTAGTCTCTAATTTCTAAATTCTTACATTTTATATCAAAATGTTGCAATATCATAAATTTGTAGCTTATATTCCTATTAACCATCTTATAATGGTCTATTAGCACATTATCGCCGATTAAAGTAATAAATGAATTTTATTTTTGAACTCCCTAAATATTTTCTATGACAATATTCTTTAATATTATATTTTAAAGTCCATTAATATTTAAAAATTATTCAGAATGGTAAAATGTTGCATTGACAAAGATTAGATTCTGAAATTTCAATTCGAAACCAATGATATTATGAACTTACACAAGTGAACTGTTTATTATTGTTGGATTTTTAAATAACACTTTAAAAAATGACAATTGATCAAAATATCCTCCATCGATTTAAATAAAACTGCTGTGTTCAACTACAATTTTCGTTAAACTTATGTCTGAAAATGTGAGATTGTTAGCAAACGTGCTGGATTCTTGGCTGAGCCACAAAAACCCATAAGATTTATTTCTAAACGCGACTTATTCAAAAAAAGTATACTTAACATTAATATTCAAAACACTTGTAAGACTATTAAAATAAAGCGACTTTCTGAATGACATTTAAGAGAATACACAATGATACATATTCATCTTATGCTCTTAACTAAATAATTGTAAAAAAGTAGAATTAAATAATTGAAAATACTCAAAATATGATTTTTGAATATACAATTCTTAAATTTTGTGCTCACTTTAAAAGAATATTAAAACATCATTTTTTATTTAGGTTTAACTAATATAAGTAAGATTGCTTATCATAATGTAACTTTGATTAATAAAGGCAAAAAATATAGTTGCGTTTATGTATATATACTAGAAACTTAATATATCAGTTGAAATTATAAATCTCATTTATTTAAGAGTTGACTCAATGTTAATGTTCATCAAGGTTAGCTTCTATATATTAAATAACCTTATTGTATCAGAACTATTTATTTTTAAATTGTCAACTTGAATGAACAAATGAACATTAAAATTTTTTTTATCAATATCAAAAGCCCTAAAGAAGTTGTGAAAATCATAAGTCGAATGTACTTTCGTAACATTAACAATCACAGTGTCTAATTTTATATCAAATTCTTCAATAATATCAAGTATGCTTGATAGATTTTTATATGAACCATTTTCAAATAATAGATAGATCGTGTTATCAACTTCAACAACATTTAAATTAATTTATATCTAATTAACACAATTTTCAATTCTTGAACAAAATGAGAGTTGAGTATAATTTCTATTGTAGTAGGAAGGAGTGAAATCCACCTTGCTTGATTATTATGAAAAAAATATTGGATATTTTATAGATTCTTCTAAAAAATTTTTCATTAAATTAAATTCAAAAAGTTAAGATGTTTTTATTTGAGTTCCATTTTTAAAGATGTATTGATAAGGCTTGTATGCGAGTGGATTGGAACTGCTATAATAATCAATAAATTTGAAAGGTTTCTATGCACATACGCCATCAATAAGTATATATCCAGACCTGCAATAAATACATTCCTAATCGTATAGATCGCAATTTCTACCAAATTTTTTCAATTTTTCTGAAAGTATCAATTTTATATCTATCATTTAATATTTCTTTGTGTATACACACTATTTAAGCTCGTTCAGGCTATATAGATCCTAACATAGAAGACACAATTCCTTGCTATTCTAATACTAACAGATATCACAATACTTCTACTTACATGGTTTACACATTTTAATTTAGTTGATTATGCCATTCTTACACTAATTACATATCAAAACTTTCTTGTTGAGCTAACATGCTTAACAATTCTTAGGGCATCGTATCTTTTGTGAGCCAACAATTTAGTTTTAAAATTTTCTGATCAAAGCATGTTATTTGATAAATTATTTAGGATCGACATCATAAATACATTAAATCTCAGGATATCCCAGTTTATTGAAACATGGTAAGCATTCATTGTATAAATTGGAAAAATGGTATCCGAAATAACATTTATTATTTTGTAATAATTATTATTATTCCATCAACTCTAATTTTTGTGCAGGAACTATAAATATGAAAATAATAATTACAAATACAAATCCCATTTTAATCCGATGTCTAAAGCTTGGATTAACATATGCAAATCCCATTTTCTAATATAGTTCCCTATTTGCATTGTGTGCATTAGGTATAATTTTCACATACTACACAATCAGGTTAACACAAATCCTAAATATATGATTATTAATCCTAAATGATCTGAAAATTAGTAAATAAAGCGTTTTAGTGCCTAAATGTCAGAGTATTATTGAATGCATATCTAATTTGAATAGTTTATTTATAAGTTTCAGTAAAAAAGCTTCTTATCGTGATTTGGGATTAAAATTTGTTTATTGAGACTTATTTCAAATTAATTTCAAAGTAAAACCAAACATATAAAATTAAAGATTATTTAAAATATATTATGATTTTAGGGTAGCTAAATATATCTATTACCAAAATCAAAATTGAATATCTCACCATGTTCTGATTCTAATTTGATAAATCTAAGTTAAAACCCATAGACTATTTATTTTAGCCAAAATTTAATGCCTAAATTTTATAAATCAAGATTATTTCTTAATTATTAGAAGATTATGTGTGATTATTATATCATCTGAATATACTCTTAATTTTAATAATCAGTGTCTAAGCAGAACATGAATTTCAACTAATTTTATATTTCAAACTTATGAATCACAATGTACGATTAATTTAACACAGGTAACTCAATTTCTCCATATTGACCAGGCTTACTTTTTATACTTTGATTATAGTTTAAGTCTAGGCTAGTAAATTAAAATTAATAATCCTTATATGATAATAGTATTTATGTTTCTCTATCCGATTGAAGAGTGAATATTACTAAATTATCAATCTGAAATGCCTTATCAGATTGTAGTTAATAATTCATCCATAAATGTTAGTTTTATTGAATAATTTATTTGTCATATATAGGCCTAATACACTTAAGTAAAGATTATTCGAAAAGTAAGTTTAAGATAATAAGAGTTATCATACCTTTGCTAAAATTTAATAAAAAAATAATAACTTAATATTAGATTTATATATATAAAAATATGGTTATTATAATTAGTGAATTCCATTCAATATTCAAATATTAGAAATAAGTAAACTCCATTCAAACTCTTATGCTCCAAAATTCACTACTAAAGAAATTATTAATTTTCAATATTATTATTTTATATAAAATGCAAGAATAGATTCCTTATTAGAAGAAGTTCACAGTTGAACAAAGAATAAAGCAAAGGATAGATATTGAGGCTCGTTTCTAAGCATAAAATCTTACCTAGATTATTGTTTAAAAATATAAGAAATGCAAGCTGATTAGCCTTTAAAAAGAAAAGTAATATTTATAAAATTCTGTTAAGATTGCTAGTTAGTTCCCAAATGAAAATATTGGAATTACTAAATGCATTGAAAGAAAGGTATTTGAAACTCTAAGGGAATGAATCTCTCTTTTTGTTTTGTAATAACAAATTATTGGATAATAGTATTTTATATTTATAATCTTATAGATAAAACCATAGAGTAGATCCAAAAGGAATATGCAGATAAAGAAGATGGAAATATCTATATATATTATCATAGTTAAGAAACAATGGGATGATTATTTATAATAATATTTGTCAATTAATGTTTTTATAGAATTATCTATGATATTCTGGAGAACGGCATAGATTATTAGAGAATCATGATTAACAAAAATATGTTAAATGTCTCTTAATTTTTCTTATCTCTAATCTCTAAGATAATCAAATTATACTAATCAAAATAAAAAATATAATTAGATGAGTTAGAATATTATTATTATTTTTATTATATGAACGTTTAAAATAAATCATCCCTAAAAGACTTTCAATTGCTTTAGGAGTTAGGAAAGGGAGCCTTTTCTGTGGTCTATAAGGTATGTGCTAATTTAATTTTTTTTTAGGTAAGAAGAATCGCTGACTCTTAAGAATATGCATTAAAGAAAGTTAAAATGAATAGTCTTAAATAGAGGGAGAGGGAGAACGCTCTGAACGAGATTAGATTATTGGCATCTATAAATGATAAATATATAGTGGCATATAAGGTACTATTATTAATTACCCATAAGGATTCATTTTTGGATGAGGATAACTTATGCATAGTGATGGAACTTCTTCCTGGAGGTGATGTATAGAGACGAATCAATTAAGCATTGAAAGGTGGACCTCCATTTACAGAATAGGACATATGGAAAGCTCTAATACATTTAGTAAGAGGGTATTTTATTATTTTAAACAATAGTCTAAAGTATCTACATGATATCAAGATTGTTCATAGAGATTTGAAGTCTGCTAACATATTTGTTGCTTAAGATGGAACTTATAAATTAGGTGATTTAAACGTTTCAAAAGTAGCCAAATAAGGGTTTGTCTACACATAAACAGGAACCCCAAGTATCATATTATAATATTTTTAGATTATGCGAGCCCTGAAGTGTGGAGAGATGAACCATATGATATGAAAAGTGATATTTGGTAAAATTTAATTTTTAACAAAAATTAGGTCGTTGGGATGTGTCATTTACGAAATGGCTAATTTGAAAACTCCCTTTCGAGCTAACAAGATGGATGAATTATACAAGAAGGTTTAAAGAGGATAATACGATTAACTGTCTTCCAAATATTCTAAAGATCTATCTGAAATAATAAGCCTACTCTTATAAGTTAAGCCAGCCCTAAGACCAAGTTGTGATCAATTATTGAAACACCCACTTTTGATCAAATACAGTGATAGTCATCATTAGTCAGAATCTTTGGAAAAAAGAGCTCCCCTATTGTAAACTATCCAAATTCCTAGAAATGGAAATTAACTCAAATTGCCAAAAGTAATATCATTCATTAAAATTATAGTCAAATTATGATAATGATAAAACGAACAGATCAGCTGAGAGACTCAATGATAGAAGCACTGAAAATTCACCAAGCCCATTCAGATCACCACAACCAGCTACGAAATTACTATCATAATCAAGGGTCACATAAAGTTAAGTGATTCAAAGGCCTTAATCCGAACTAATAAGAAATCAATCAAATGTAGAGAGAGGATAAAAACACTAGCTATTATTATACTAACCAAAAGATGTAGTTTCCAACAAATAAGAACGACCCTCATCATCTCGACCACAAGTCTCACAAATCCAATAGGAGAAGAAATTATCACCCTATTAAAGAGAATAATAGAAATCCCACTCTCCATAAATAAAACAAAGTATCAGCACTAATAGAATAACAAGCAGTTTACCAGCTTAAGCAGTTTAAGGTTCGTAAATAAAAAGGGAAAATCCAATTGGATAAAAGTATTTTTAATTAATAATAAAGTATTCGTTATACTAATAATGTTCCAATTAAACCATAATAAGTTTTTGATTCATAACCAACTCCAAAATATTAATCAAAGCCTCAATCTGCTGTTGTCAGATAGCCATATGTGTAGGATCGAGTATTTCCAGCATAGGCTAAGGTCACTACGAAACACAGAACTTAACCCTAGGATGTTAAGAAGGAACCCATCATTAGGTAAGTTCCAGCAGGAAAACCATCATCAAGGCCATTATCATCCAACATATACAATGAAAGAGTCTATGCTCCACCCACTTATAATTTAATAACAAACAATTATAATCACTACTATCCAATAGATTAGTATCAGTAGAGAAACATTTATGCAGCAGACTACAGGCGATAGGGTTAAAGAAAATATTGAATATTTTATTCTTTTGCAATTTTTTTATATTTTCATTTATGTTATAAGATATTAAAGAAGTATTCAACTTCCAAAGTACCATCTTCAGGTAAATCTGTGCAATGGATTGCATTCTTAACTCTATCAATACCGAATCTAGCCCTAATCGTATTTGGTCTTAAAGTCCTTGCAATTTCAGGATCATGAGGTCCACAAAGATCTCTAAATGCTTTAACCTGGAGAATAAAATAATTATAAATACTGGATTCTCCTATCGAATTTCTAATGCAATGCATGGTCCAACAGTTAAATGTTCAGCCATAGCCTAGAATTCGGGTAAAACCCCCTTATAGACCTCAAAAAATTCCTCACTTGTAGCTCTATCTAAATAAAACATTTGCATAGCAGATATCTCAAATCCCTCACTTAGAATAAAATCAATTATCTATCCAGCCCTACCCTCAAGCACAATATGAGGCTTAATAACAGCACATGTGCAATTATTGAATATAGCAGTTGTTTTCAAATTCGATTTATCACCAAAAAAGAAATCTAATTCCCTCTATGCAGATCCAGCTGTGGAGTATTATAAATAAATACGTGCATCACTGCCATGTGTAGCGTTTCTAACACCCTCAGTTCCATACAAGGCTCTCAAACTATTGGGTGCTTCAACTCTTGCAACCATACACTTAGTTGGACCGATTAAGTCCCTCCACTTCTTAATTGGATTATCAGCAACAAGTTCCAAACCCACAATAAAATCAGACGTAATAAAATTTGTCAATTCCTCAAAAAATGGTTTTCCCTTGGATTAATTAATAAAAAAACCTTGTGTTCTCCATAAAATTATTAAGCATCATTGAGAGTCATTTTGGTCATTTTCAAATTACCAATTACAAATCCATTCTTCTCAACTGCCGATATAATCTTACCAATATGAGTATAGGCATCAGGTTTAATCATTCCAAATGTCCTAAGAGTAGAATATCAAATATACTTTCCTCTTTGAACTTCAAATTTAGACCTAGTAAAAACATCAGCATAATCTACAATTTTTAATTATCTTGAAAAAACAGTAACAATCGATCCTATGTAGAGATCCTTCAATTGCACTTACGGATATTCACACCTTTTAAGGAATATCCTCTTATTTTTGAGATCAAACTAATTGTAACTGTTATAATTATACCATTTCAATTGTTTTGTCTGCCATAAAGTATGTAAAATTATAACTCCTTATCAGTGAGGCAGACGTATCAAACCATTCTACAATAAAGACATATCTCTCATCATTGACTGCCATCTCGATATAATTTGTATTTTAATTAAATAAAAAAAAAAAAAGTAAATTTTTTGTATTCAAATTTAATCATGAGAGAGTTTTCTTAGATTGATTGTATTTAGATTTCCAATATTGAACTTCTTAAACTAACACTTACTTTTCTATTTCCGTGGTTTTCAATCTCTCCTTGTATTATTTCAATATTTTCTTCGCCCTATCTATAATTAATCTAAGTTCATTGACTTTAACTAGTTCTTCCACAGAATGTTTTTTCGATAGCTGACTCTTATCTTATAGATTCAATTTATCAAATAATGCTATAAGTTGACTCCGATCTGAATTTTGTGATTGTAATGGTTTGATTTTATCAACTGATCTAACAAAGTGACCAAATTTCTTTAAATCCTTCGTTTCAAGGTGATCATAAATCTTCTATTATTTGATGAGAAATTTCTACTCATCCGTATAATTGTGAGAGAGGAAAAATTATGGTTTCAATTATGTTGGACTAAAATTGTTTCCTAACATTGACTACAATCTCTTCTTCATAGTTGAGGAGAGGGGTTATGATTGCGTCTACTTCTAAGTTGGTTGTATTACCAATTTTGATTTTTTCATATTCTTCATTATATTAAATAAATAAAAAAAGAGAGAAAAAAAAGGAAATACAAAAAAAATGCTTGAGAGTCTCTTTTAGAAACATGAATGGATTCATATTGTTTTCATTTCAATAAGTTGCCTCCTCTCGGACATGCAACAAGAGAGGGACAATTTCATATTCTTTGGAATATTTATGGGTATTCATTAAGTAATTAAGTTTGCCTATTTATATATTACTGGTGTAGACCAAATAAATTATTCTAAGAATTCATATTAACAGCATATGGATTGTTTAGGATGTTCTACATCCACAATAACGTTATAAAACTCCTCAATTTTCATTTATTTTAAGCAACCATTAAATAACCTGGTTTAAGAATTTTACAATCAATGGGAATTATATCGCTATATATTGATTCAGAACCAAGCTAAGACACAATCATTTATGGATTATGCCTCTTCCAATTCATTTGCAGTGATATACTCCTAATTTTGAGGGATTGGAAAAAGTAAGTGATCATAATAGAAAAGCCATAAATATTAGACATCAATGCTGCAGTCGTAATATTTGATAAGCAGTACAATCGACGATACAAAAATAGCGCCTACGACTCAATTGAGTAAGTTGAGGAGGAAGTTCCCATATCAACCAATAGAACCCACGATTAAACTAAATTGATACAAGAACAATCTATCAAGGATAAAATACTCGATGAAATAAAGTTTCGAGTCTATCGATCCAACTTCATGCAACTAAGAAAATATCTTGGATTGAAGCGAGTAATTTAAGATGTAAGTGAACTGACTGAGTATAATTGTATTGCAAAAATATCGAAGCTAAAATACCATGTCACGATAAATCCCATATTTATAGAAAACGAAGACATGCATTTGATAACCTTTTATGTACTATTGTACATTAATAGCCTATTTCGTTCGTTCTGAATATGACTTAATTTAATGAGGAACAAAAATTCCGCACCAACCTGATTAGTTCATTCAATCATAAATTAAAGACGCCCTTAAACACAGTCTTATCACACCTAGAATCATTAGTACGTGATCATCATTTGCCGAGAGAAGTTCTAAAAAAGTACATAAAACCAGCGATTATAAATTCAAAATTAGAATTATATCTAATATAGGACATATTGGATTATGTCTAAATCAATTGTAATGTTTCAGTGAAAAATGTTAATTTGATAAAACTTATAGAAGAAATTTACCATCTTATAAATACACAATGTCTACAAAAATCTATCAACTTCATAATCACATTCAATCAACAAACTAGAGACTATCTTAAAGATAAGCAAATGTATATATTTATAACTAATAGAGACTATGCTATATATTGACTGATGAAAACAAATTATTAAGGTCGTTATTAAATTTATTAAATAACGCATATAGGTTCACACCAAGAGAAGGCACTATAAGACTGGAAATTTAAGAATTTCACAAAGAAGACACAAGATATATATCATTCAAAATATCAGACACAGGTATTGGTCTATCAAACGAAATTAAAGATGAAATACGGAGGTTCATCAGATACTATTAATCATTACCACTCCACACTAGGAAAAGTTCGAATCAATTAGTTCCAGAGAAATCCAATAAATACATTAAGGTTGATAAAGTGGGTGTGAGTTTAAGGATAACGACAAAATTATTAGGGTATCTGAATGCGTAGGAATCATTTCGACTAGAAAGTATTGAAGGAGAAGGCACCACATTCCAATTCACAATCTCAGACATTGATGCTTTTTCATCTGGCTACAATATTCCTTCTGCTAGAAGATTAAGAAATAGCTCACCAAGATTCAATGAGGATGTCTATTAATATTTTGACGAATTGGAATTCGATATTTAAGAGCCTGAAGCAAAGAAGGTCCCTCACTAAATAATCTAGAAATAGAATCAACAATCGGCTTCTCCTTCACCTGTTTATAGGATACCCCCTGCACTTGGAAAATCTTCCTCATTCAAGGCTTATACTGTAAAATAACCTAAATAATCTCCTACATCTGTTAAAAACTCAGTTAGAAACTCTAAAGGAAATCTTTCTTTATTTTTTGAGGACAGAAACAACCATATCGTAATTATTGATGATGAACCATTCAATCACATAACTCTAGAAAGAATGCTAAAATAGATAGGATATTAAAATGTCTAGCATTGCTACAATGGTCAAGAGATGGTGGAATTAGTTTTGAAACGATAATTTAAAATTAAGGCTGCATTAATGGACATCGATATGCCAGTTATGGATGGCATTCAATGCACAAAGGTCTTGATGGATTTGATGCAAAAAGATCAAATCAACTGCTTCCCTATAATAGCTTGTACTGCTCATGAAGATGAAGAGACTAAGGAACAATGCATGGAGGCTGGTATGAGTAGTATAGTCTTCAAACCTGTATTGTCGAGTGTTTTATAAGAGGCACTTAATGATTAATGAGTATTTTCTTCTTTTGTAATTACTTTCTTTCAAAAAAATTGAAAATTCCATTTTTTTAATTATTATATATGCAACACTAATTACCAGAATCGTAATATGGCTCTGTTAGAATGAGGCCATCCTAACTATAAATTGAAGAATAGGATTAGTAGGTATCGACAAGGAGGAGAAATTTTTTATCACCTACATTCTCCCATAATTTGCCACTATTTCGTGAATTGTAGGCTCAACCTGTTCGTTAGGAAGAATCAATCCCCTAGATTACTTAAACTGATGAGAAAGTAAATTATTCAATCACATTAGATCATATCATGTCATTCTCAAATAATTAAATCACTTCTTTTTAATATATTTTTATAGATATTTTGCATTAACTACACTGGATATATGTGTTGGCAATATAGTCATCGATATGTATTATTACAATTATGGGTCTAAGATTTAGTTACTATATTTATTTTAATATACTACAATTATAGAAAGGGGGAAGATTGCATCTGGTAGCTGATTGAAACTATGTTTTTATTCTTTTTTAAGGTAAATTATACTTATATTAGATATTTATAGTATTTTACTATGAAGTTCAAACATTCAAAATATATTTCATTTCAATTATGATGTTATCCGTATCACTACTATTACTCATTATTAAAGTGTTCAACAAACTCAAAGCACCCAATAAAGCCAACAGTGAACTAATCATTCAATTCCTAAAATCTATGTTTTGTCTTCAAATACTACTTATTACTTTGAAATGGGAATAATAGTTAAGTTGGTCTTGGATACAAGTCTTCCTCCTCATATGGGTGCTGCTGGTGGTATGTTCCTTGCTCACATTTATAGCATGCATAAGTTGTGTAGAAACTTTAATTAATGTCTGCAAGAAAAAATTATAATCTCATACATGTAACATTTTATTGAATACCATAGTGGCTGGCAATATATGGTTGTTTCAAATGCTCATAGGATTTACTGTATTTCCATTCTTATTCCTGATTGAAAGTTCCAACTTTTATGAAGGAAACTAATATCTTAATTTAGATTCAGCTGCTAAATACATGTGTGTTACTACATTCTTCACCTTAATATTAGTTATTTATACTGTGTGCTTTTTTGCATAAATAAAGTATTTTGTTTTATTAAAACGATAGAAAGCATCTAAGGGAAGCTTAAGGATTAAATGAGTAGGAAGAGCAACCATCTTAATAATAACAAACTCAACCTCAACAAGGTGTAAAGAAACTGGAATTCTAAAAACTTAATATGCCTTTATATCTAATCAAACTTAGCTGCACTTATTTTGCAGTCTTAGATAAGGCTTCATTAGACTTCAAGAGAAGATAACCTTCCAGAGATATTGAATCTGGAAGATCAGCACAATCCTCAACTATAAAGGAAACTTTGAGAAACATTCTGAATGGATAACATCACAGCAATTCATTGGTGATGGAAGCTCCAAGAAAGTAGGAGCAAGATGTTGAGGTACCTAAACCAGCAATAACTGATAAACCTATGGATGACAAATCAATCCATGATAGCAGTTTCAATCTTGAAAAATGTCTAGTGTGCTATGAATAAAATCCAGATATTGTTTTCATTCCTTGCAGACATGGTAATTATTTATCATATTTATTCTAGGTGGTATTTGTTAGAGCTGTGCAGAGGATATACTATTGAAATCTAAAGAATGTTATTTATGTAGAAAGGTATAAATTATTTAATCAAAGCCAATCCAACAATTACTTAAAGTAAGTAGAGGATCAAATAAATAGTTATAAGTCAAGGAGGCATCGATAATCGTGTGAATTATTTATATTTTTATACTTAATTATATAAATTCATGAACCTATCTAAAGAAGAACTCAATTAATTTAAGATAGCCTTCTCAATACTTGATACTGATAAAGATGGAATATTATCGGAGAGGTAATCATCAACTTTGTTTATGTCTCTCGGACATTGTATTAGTGAATATGATATTAAGATAATGGCTGAAGATTAAAGAATAAATTATGATACTGCTTTTGAAATATTAGAAACGACATCTCAGTGTGAAAGAATTGATAAAGTCATTCTAAGAATATGATAAGCAAGGCAGAGTGTCGATATCTGATTTTTAGAATATATTGGAAGATAAAGTTGATGCCTTAAGTGAAACTGAAAAAACTGATATCTTAAAGGAAGCTGATGATGGAGATGGTTTTGTGGAATATAAAAAACTCTTTTCTTCTTGAAATATCTATAAAACAATTTATAATTTTAGAAATATTTATAATAACTATAAAAATAAATAAATAATATAAATATAAATATTCATGTAATTAATACTTATGAATCTGTTCGTTATGTTTTATTTGGTTTTTATCTTGATTAGAACATAGTTTTTAAGATTGATGCATTCGAGTACGTTTCAATAACCAAATTGCAAAATATCATAGCACCATATGAACCGATATGAAACCATCCTAAATAGATTTAGTTGATGTCAGTAGGAAAGTATATATATCCTACGAAACTTATATTTGTTATAAATAGAGATAATTCTTGTATTATAAGTTTATAGTT